>CM050514.1:108466074-108692242 GCA_027563665.1 Antrozous pallidus | reverse complement strand
TGACAAGGAAAAAGAAAACCTAATAGGTACTTGAACAATTGTTGGAAAAGCTGAATTATAGGATTGGGGTAGAGGGAGAGCTCATGCTTAAATTGTGTTTCAAGGTTCCCTCCACAGGTGTCATCAGAGGTGAGTAAATCTGCAGCTATTGCTGTCACTGCTGCCATTGCCACAGCTGCCTTGCTTTATGAATCTGGTACCAAATAAGGAAAGTAATGAGTAATAATCAACAATTCCAATTGGTTCTTGCTTGTCAACTACCTCTGCCAAGGGGAGATGTCTTCTGCTCTTACATCAGTCAGGATGTCCAACCACAGTAGTTATCTGAACAGCTATAACTTAAAAAGAAAGATTTTAAAGCTATACAGAAAGTTGTTAACAATGTAATTCAAAAGAGAAAAATACTAAAAATATCTTGACATGTAACAGTTATAGTCCAAATATAAAAGATAAAAAATGGTGCACCTGTATGGGGCACTTACCATAAATGGAGCTTGTAGGACTGGAAGTTGCTTTGGGTGAATCAGTGAGTGAGTGGTGAGTTAATGTGAAATTCTATGACGCTACTATATACCACTGTGGACTTCATAAACACTGTACACGAAATTTGTAAAACAACATAAAATTAAATAAAGCACAAAAGAAATTTATACAATAAAAAGACATGGTAAGCATGAGATACACAAGGCTACTGCCTTCTTACCATGACAGTTTTACAACAAACTTTTTTATATAAGTAGAAAGAATACACTCTAAAATAACAAAAGTATAGCAAAATAGATAAATTAGTATATAGTCATTTATCATCATCATCAATTACTATGTGTTATACTTTATAGAACCGGCAGTGCAGTAGGTTTGCTTACAGCAGTATCTCCATAGACAGGTGAGTAATGCATTGTGCTACAACATTATGATGGCTACAATGTCACTTGGCAATAGGAATTTTTCAGCTCCATTATAATATTGTGAGACCATCAATGTATATGTAGCCTGCAGTTGACTGAAGCATCGCTATGTGGTGCACGTCTGTACTCAAATTTAAGAGCTTTAAGGAAGAGAATTGTGAGTGTAAATTTCAGACATTGAAAGAAATGAGCTGGTTGACTAGTTCCTGCAGTTTCTGTGGAGGATGTAATTTGGCTATTTCTGCAAGTTTTTTGGGGGAAACCCAAACAAGATGCAACTGCAGGTGAAGAAAGGAAAGCCTCAGCTGCGGTGTAAGAGCAGTACCAGGTGACTGTGGAGGAAAAAGGCAAGATAGCAGGTGTGATGTTAGTTTCTGAAGGCCTTGCTTGTGAGACTGGCACATGAAAACTGGGCTTTGGAGTTTCCCCTATATTACTAAATAATAAAGCTGTTTTGTGTGCTTTAGACACTAAGCACTGATGTACCAGCTTACCTAGACTGTTTTTTCAAATGATGTAATTATAGTAAACTAGAGGCCTGGCGTACAAATTTGTGCACAGTTGGGGTCTCCAGGGATTGGAGGATGGGGGTGAGACACAATTGGCCCTCCAGCCAGGTAGTGGGTTGCCCTTTCTAGCCCAGGATCCAGATCTGTCCTGCTGAAATTCATGCAGGTTGTTGGGAGCCACCTGGCAGCCACGTTTATATATTTTCTTCCTTGCAGAACATCTAAGGAGGGGAAGCAGCTGCAGTGCCAAAGGCCAACTTCCAGGACGCTGGTGGTGCTGTCAGGATACTGCCAGTTCTAGTGGCCCATCAGTGCCTGTCCCATTCTTTAGAGACTGGACTACAGGACTACTGAGGGAGTGAGTGGCTGCTGGTGGGCTGGTGGACCGCTGGAATGGGTCTCAGCTAAGTGGCACTCCCACTGTGGGAGCTCACTGACCACTATGGGGGCAGCTCCTGCATTGAGTGCCTGCCCCCTGATGGTCAGTGCACATCACAGTGATCAGTAATCCCCATCATTTGGTCATATCATACACATACACACACACACACACACACACACACACACACACACACACACAAACACACACACACACTAGAGGCCCTGTGTTCGAAATTTGTGCATGGGAAGGGGGTCACCTCAGCTTGGCTGTACGCTCTCCAATCTGGGACCTCTGGCTCCTAACCACTCACCCTGCCTGCCAGCCTGACTCCCCTAACTGCTCTCCCCCTGACAGCCTGTTTGCCCTAACTGCTCTCCCCTGCTGGTCTGGTCCCCCAAATGCTCTCCCCTGCCTGCCTGATTGCCTCTAACCTCCTCTGCCTTGGCCCTGTCAACATGGCTTTGTTGGGAAGGATGTCTGGAAGAACATCCAGAAGGTCATCTGGAAGATGTTCAGTCTAATTAGCATATTACCCTCTTATTAGTATAGATGCCACCTTGTCCTAAAAATGCAGGTTGTTCCCAGGTTTTCCTATCATGGGAGGGGAGCCCACATTAGCATCCTGGGTTCTGAGCAAGGCTTATGTGCTTGTACTTTATCTCAGCAGATGTGATTCCTAGAAGAAGACTCTTGGATGTACCTTGGACATTTCTATCGAATTTGCCAAATCATCCTCCAAAAATTTTGAACCACTTTAAACTCCCACCAGCAACCATATATGTGGCCTCTGTCCCACTTTGATGCCAATATCATTTATTTCTCCTTAGAAGCTTCCCTCCCATCAGCCAGGACTTCTTGGTACTTGAGCCAACGTCATCGTTCGGCCTGGCACTTGATTTCCTGAGAAAGAATTATGGAGGAGGAAAAATAGCTTTCCTCTACTTTTCTGAGTTCTTAGTGGAGGCCCTTGTAATGAAAGACAGATCGCCAAGAGAAAAACAAAAGTTAATTAACATGTGTACCTTGTGTATATGTGAAAGATCCCAGGGAAAAATGAATAACTCTCCAAGGTGGCTTAGAATGCAGATTTAAATACCTTCTTCCTAGGGAAACGGGACAGGAGATATAGGCCTCTTAGAGGAGAGGAAAGATGAATGGGGTGGGGGGAAATAGTTTGTAACAAAGTTTAGGTGTGATGTCAACTTCTACTCTCCTGTCCTGTGACAGGAGTCAGTCTTCTCTGCTTGATGACACTTCTCCCATCAAGAGGACTTATGACATTTAAGCTCCTTTAGGGGGCTCTGATTTTAGGGAGATTAGGAGACTTTAGTTAAAGCCTCTGCATGCATTTGCTGTTTTTCAAGCATCTGCAGCTCAAGATCATCAATATAACAACACAGCATATATTGGGGTGGCATGTTCTCTGACTTTCAGAATAAACCCAACAAAAGCTTGTTTCCTCTCTTAGATGATTTGCCACAGTAGCATTATTCCCCGGAGAGGGCATTCTGACCAGACCTTCCTGGGAGTGGTCTTAACATTACCCTGTGTTTGTAGAAAGGTGTTGGCCACAGCACTAAGTAATCCAGGGGCAGTTTTCTCATCTTGTGGAAAGGGAGATAAAGTTATGATAGTTTATCTCCTTTTCCACAAGTTTCTTGCGGGTTTGTGTCTCTGCTGCCCCAACCCTTCGCCTCAGGCCTTGGGACTGCTGGGTGCCAGGCCTGTGGGTTAGTGTCTCCAATACTACCCTCCCCCCAAGCCCAGGTTTGCCATGGCAGGGCTGCTGGATGCCAGACTCCCTGCTGGTTTGTGTCTCTGATCTGGCAGCTGGGTGCCAGCCTCCCTGGTGGTCTGTGGCTGCGATCCGGCCTCCCAAAGCCCCAGCACTGCCATGGCAGGCTTGGGGCTGCAGGTTCATGGCTGCCATCTGGATCCCCACTCCCAGCCCCAGCACCACCATAGTGGGTCTTGGGGCTGCCAGGTGCCGGCCTCCCTGCTGCTTCATGGGAGTGATCCAGATCCCCGCAACCCCAGCATTGCCATCACGGGGCTTGGGGCCATGGAGTGCCAGCCTCCCTGCTGATTCGTGGCTGTGACACCCTCTGAAAGCCCAGTGCCTCCATGGTGGGGATTGGAGTTGCTGGATGATGATTTGCGGATTTGTGTCTCCCATGCGCTGGGCATCCTCAGCAGTACCTGGCCGCTAAGGGCCTCACCATCTTGGTTGGGTTAATTTGCATACTCACTCCTATTGGATGGTAGCATAGTGTAGGCATGGTCAATTTGCATGTTTCTCTTTTATTAGATAAGCTATAGATACCTGCTTGTCTTCTGGGAATCTGGAACTCTGGGAATTATGATTATTAGTGCCAATGTGACCAGTCCCCAGTAAAACTCTGGACTTAGAGTGACATAAGACATACCTCATTTTTGTCTCTCACCTCAACACCAAAAATTCAACATCATTCCTTAGGTAAAAGAACCTTTGTGGAAGCTATGGGATCCAGTACCATATACTAAGGGGCCTGGGAGGAGTCCTGTCCATCCCTGCTTTTGGCAATGATTGTGCATCCTCTGGTGATATGTGAGCCAGCTCCAGCCCCTTTGGTCATGGTTCAGGTAGCCCTGGAAATCGATGTCTTACACAATCATTCACATATAAGAGAGACTTTGTAGAAGTCCAGGTTTCCAGAAAAGACATTCAAGAACACTGTTGGAGTCAGAAAATAAAAGTCTGGACATATAGAAGTAGGTAATAGGAACACTTTGACTTTATCCACATCTCCCCTCCTACAAGGTGCCACAGTTCAAGGCTATCCTATATAATAAAAGGCTAATATGCAAATAGACTGAATGGTGGAACAACTGGTCACTATGATGCACACTGACCACCAGGGGACAGATGCACAATGCAAAAGCTGACCCCTGGTGGTCAGTATGCACCCACAAGGGGAGCGTTGCTCAACCAGAAGTTACACTCATGGCTGGTGAGTGCAGCAGTAGTGGCAGGAGGCTCTCACAACCTCACACCAGTGCTAAGGATGTTCAACTGACAACTTAGGCCATCCGTTGGACATTCCCTGAGGGCTCCCAGATTTTGAGAGGGCACAGGCTCAGCTGAGGGACCCACCTCCAAGTGCATGAATTTCATGCACCAGGCCTCTAGTGATACATATTCTTGGCTGTGGCTTTTCCCGTGGGGAAAGCAGAACATCTGAGAGTACACCTGACTTCCCAACATGTGGAATACTACCAAAGGGGTTAATATTTTTCTTGTCCCATGGATATTGTTGAATCATTACCTACATGACCAGGTGTGAGAAAAGGCTGGGAAGACAGCAGATAGGACTCTTAGAGGGCATTAGAAGAATGAGAATCTTACTAATTGCATTATAACTCTTTTAGGAAACCCACTCATGAACTTAATTCACCCACAAATTCCTTGAAACAAGAACATAAAACATGTGAAAATATGTAACACATCAGTAAAGTACATAGTCATATTCAGAATACTCTAATGCTATAATATGTTGAAACTAGAGGCCTGATACATGGTATCTGTGCATGGGTAGGGGGAGGTTGTCCCTCAGTCTGACTTGCACCCTCTCCAATCCAGGAGCCCTCATGGGATGTCCTACTGACAGCTTAGGCCCACTCCCCATGGTTCTCTGCTCTCTGTGGGGCTTGTCTGCTCCACACTGCAGTGACTGCCAAACAGGTTATGCTGGGTACTATTTGTGGACATGCTTGCCTGCTCCCTGATGGCTGCAGTAACTGCCAACCAGGCCATGTTGGGTGCTGCCTGCAGGCTGCACTTTCCTCCTTTCTGGACTCTACTGCAACAACCACACAGGCCTAACTGGGAGCTGCCTATGGGCTGGGCGTATTTGCTCCTGGGTCTTTGAGGCAACGGCCAAATAGGCTGTGCTGGGAGCTGCCTGCTTTGGTGCGTTCCTGCTCCCGAATTGCCACAGCAATGGCCAAGCAGGCTGTGATGGGAGCTGTCTCCTTCCTGCTGTCAGAGACAATCAGGTTAATTTGCATACTCCTGCTGATTGGCTGGTGAGTGTAATGGAGATATAGTCAATTTACAGGTTTCTCTTTTATTATTTAGGACTAGAGGCCTGGTGCATGAAATTTGTACAGAGAGGTGTGCAGTGCCCTGCAGCCCAGCCTGCACCCTCTTCAATTGGGACTCCTCAAGGGATATCCAACTGCTTGTAGGATCGGACCTAAATGACAGTCGGACATCCCTCTCACAATCCAGGATTGCTGGCTCCCAACTGTTCTCCTGCCTGCCTTCCTGTTTGCCCCTAACAACTTCTGCCTGCCAGCCTGATCACCCTCTAACCCCTCCCCTGCCAGCCTGATTGATGCCTAACTTCTCTCCTACCAGCCTGTTTGCCCCTAACTGCCCTCTCCTACAGGGATGGTTACCTCTAACTGCCCTCCCTGGCAGGCTTGGGTTCCCCCCCCAACTGCCCTTCCTTGGAGGCCTGGTCAGCCCCAACTTCCCTCCTCTACTGGCTTGGTCACCCTTAACTGCCCTCCCCTGTAGGTTTGATTGTCCCCAACTGCCCTCACTTGCAGGCCTGGTCTCTCCCAATTGCCCTCCCCTGCTGGATATCTTGTGGTGGCCATCTTGTGTCCACATGGGAGCAGAATCTTTGACCACCTGGGGACAGCCATTTTGTGTATTGGAGTGATGGTAAATCAGCATAATACTCTTTTATTTTTTATGTTTTAATATATTTTATTAATTTTTTTACAATGAGGAAGAGAGAAGGGATAGAAAGTTAGAAACATTGATAAGAGAGAAACATTGATCAGCTGCCTCCTGCACACCTCCTACTGGGGATGTGCCCGCAGCCAAGGTACATGCCCTTGACCAGAATCAAACCTGGGACCCTTCAGTCCACCTGCCAATATTCTATCCACTGAGCCAAACTGGTTTCAGCCCATAATACTCTTTTATTAGATAGGATAGAGGCCTGGTGCACAGGTGGGAGCTGACTGGTTTGTCTTGGATCAGGGTGAGGGTTCCCTTGGGGCATGGGGCAGCCTGGGAGAGGGGCCTGTGGTGGTTTGCAGGCGAGCCATGCCCCTCAGAGACCCAAGTGAAGGGCCTGGTAACTGGGATTTATTTAACTTCTACAAGTGAAAATTTGTAGTCTTAAATGGAGACCTGAGCTGGCCAGGGCAGGTGGAAAGCTTGGCTTCCTCCATCTCTGGGTGCAACTCAAGCCTCCTCTCCAGCTCTGTGGCTGCTGTCATTTTTATTTATCTTCTATCATTGAAACTTTGTAGCATTGAGAGGATGCCTGAGCCAGCAAGGGGAGGCAAAAAGCTTGGCTTCCTCTATTGTAGGGGACAAGCTTCCCTCCTTCTCTCTGTGGCTGCAGCAATCTTGGTAGGGTGTATTTACATAATCTCTCCTGATTGGCTGGTGGGCGTGGCTGGTGGGCATGGCTTGTGGGTGTACTGGAGGTATGGTCATTTTGCATATTATTCTTTTATTAGATAGGATGTTAAACACTTATCTCTATAATAAATTTTATTAAAAGGTAAGAGTTTTAAAAATAACTGTAGCTATAACAGTTTATTAGTGAATGTATAATTTAAAAAGAGGTAAATTTTTACACCAGAAACATGAAAGACTTTTTGAATACAAGTAAAATTAAGTTCCTGGCAAAATAGACTGTTATTTTTATTAAATATTATATAAAAGCTTCATGATAACTGCAAAGCAAAACCTATAATAGATTCACAAAAGAGAAATAAGGAAATCAAAACATACATCAATGTGAGAAAGTAGACTGGTGTAGCCACTGTGGAAAACAGCAGTTTCCTCAAAAAAAAAAAATGGAACTGCTGTTTGACTCAGTGATCCCACTCTTAGGAATATTTCCTAAGAAGTCTGGAGCACCAATCAAAAAGAATATATGCACACTATGTTCATAAAAGCACTATTTACATTAGCTATGATCTGGAAAGTGTCCATTAGTAGACAAATGGATAAAAACGCTGTGGTACATTTACACCATGGGATATTATGCAGTAGTGAAAATAAAGAATCTCTTACTCTTTGAGACAGCATGAAGGGACCTGGAAAGTATTATGCTAAGTGAAACAAGCCAGTCAGAGAAAGAGAAGCATCATATGACCTCACTTATATGTGGAGTATGATGAACAAAATAAACTGACAAACAAAACAGATCCAAGTCCCCATAACTTTGGACCATAAAAACCAGTGGGGATTGTGGCTGAGTGACATGGAGGCTTCTGAAGTCCCAGACAGTTCTTCTTGAAGGGTAAGAGCACAAACTTACATGGTCTTGCTTCCACTGACTTCCAGAGCCAGGCAGTTTTTAGGGATCCAGGTACATATATAGAAGAACCAGATTATCTGGCATTGGGGCAGGAATTCAGGGGCAGCTTTCTCCCAGATGGGGGTGCTCCCAGGGGTCATTCTTCCTGTGCTGGAACCAAACCCATTCCCAGAGCTGACTGGAAGCCATATATGAGTTTCCATCAGCATGGCAACACTTGTTTGCTCCATCTGATGAGATCCTGACCCATCCAGTTTGTAGGCAAACCCATGCTATTTGCAACAGCTTTTCCATATGAGATGGCCTAGCCTTTCTCAGGATTTAGACTTTCTTAAAATCAAATAAGCAACATTTACATCAGCATGCCTCAAACCTATCAGAAAAGGCATAAGACCTGGCACTAGCACCAGCTTGCCTTGCTTCATAACTGGGTCTCACCTGGGCTCTTCCAAGCCCAATACAAGTAGCGGTCATCTGCAGATCTCTGTAGTCCCTCCTGGTTGGCCTTAGGCAGTGGTTGACTTTGTACCTCCCCAGAGGACCCAAGTCAATACATCAGTTGGACAACTTCAAAAAATACCAGATTACCATTCTACACATGCACAAATGACACATGCAAGGGACAGACTCACTGAGCTCCAAAGCTCCAACAGGGAGCCTGAGCTGCTTGAGTCCTACAGACACCTACAAACAAGGCCACTCTACAAATTACAGGAGACATTATACAGCTTTATCTAATACATAGGAACAAACACAGGAAAGCAGCCAAAATGTGTAGACAAAGAAACACATAACAAATGAAAGAAATAGAAGCAAGCAAACAGTTGGATACATAGTTCAAAACAATGGTTATAACGTTACTCAAGGATCTTAATGAGAATTTCAAAGACGAGTTATTTAAGCATACACTAACTGAAATAAAGAATAGTTTTTAGGAATTCCACAGTAGAGTAGAGAATTCCAAGAAGCAAATAAAAAATTTGGACTATGAGGAAACAAACAAAAAAACACCTAATAAGAAGAGCAGAAAATTAAAAAATAAAATAAAGATAGTGTAAGGAGCCTCTGAGACAACTCCAAGTACAACAACGTTCACATTATAAGGATGCCAGAAGGAGAAGAGAGAGAGCAAGATATTAAAAAATTATTTGAAGAAATAACAACAGAAACTTCCCCTACCTGGTGAAAAAAAAATAGGCTTGTAATAGAGTCCCAAACAAGAGGAACTCAAGAGGCCTACACCAAGACACATCATAATTAAAATGCCAACGAGTAAAGATAAAGAGAGAATCTTAAAAACAGCAAGAGCAAAGCAGTTAGTTACCTACAAGGGAATATCCATATAACTGTTAGTTGATTTCTCAACAGAAACTTTATAGGCCTTAAGGGAGTGTCAAGAAATAATTGAAGTGATGAATAGCAAGGACCCACAACTAAGTTTACCCAGTAAAACTATCATTTAGAATTTAAAGGCAGATAAAAGATGCACAGATATGAAAAAGCTAAAGGAGTTCATGACCACTAAACCAGCATTACATGAAATGTTGAAGGTTATTCTTTAAGAAGATAAAGGACAAAAAATGTAAAAAATATGAACAATAAAATAGCAATAAGTACATATTTATCAACAATTGAATATAAAACTCAAAATAAATTAACAAGAAATCTAATGAACTAAATAAATTGATGAATAAAATAGAATCAGAGGCAAGGAAACATGGAACAGACTGATGAATCTCAGGGGAAAGGGGGCAAAGGGGGATGAAGAGATCAACCAAAGATCTTACATGCATATATGCATTACCCATGGACACAGACAATGGTGGGTTGAAGCCCTGGGGAGTGGATGAGAGTGGGAAGGAAGGGTGTCAATGGGGAAAAAAGGGGATATCTGTAATGCTTTCAACAATAACTATAAATTTTTATAAATCATACATCTATTAATTAATTAATTCACCAAGGAAGGTAGCAAGACAGGAAGAAAGAAATAAGAAAACTACAAAATAGCCAGAAAACAATGAATAAGATGGCACTAGTAAGTCATTAGCTATCAATAATCCTCTGAATGTAAATGAATTGAATTCCTTGATTTAAAAGGCTGAATGGATTAAAAAACCACACAACAAAATTTTGATAACTGGAATGGTGAGTCAGGGTGTTTTCCCAGGGTCGTGTCTCACAACACCAAAGAATGAGCTACGTGGACCAGAAGATTTAGGCAAAAGCATGGAAAATTTATTATAAGTAGACTCCTCATAAGAGGAGGGGCGCCCAATAATGGGCTGCCCATTAAAGCTTTGTATGTATTTGCTATAAGCCAGCTCTATGTCTACCTGTGTCATCACCTGATTGATTCTCTCAGTTGTTTTTGCCCAGCAAAGGACCTGAACTTTCCCTGTTTCTGTGTTCTTTCTTTGTTCTTATGCTGAGCTTCCTCTGTTTCTATGTGTTTTTGCATCTTGTTGCTACGGGCCTTCCCTTTTTTTTCCATGCCTCCCACTTTGTGTCCAAAAACATTTTATTATTTCTTCTTGGTTAGTTCCTATGATTAGGCTTGCTCAAACTGCCATGTTTGCCCCTGCCTATGTTTAATCTGTCTTTGTTCACTGGATCCTTGCCCTATCTTACTGCATTTGAAGTTAACCCTCTCAACTTGATTACATGCTACCTAGGAGACTCACTTAAGCTTTAAGGACACACATAAGCATAAAGTGAAGACCTGGCAAAAAATATCCCACACAAATTGTGGGAACCATAACCAGATTATGTTGGATGCCAATTTGCCCTATGCAGATGCAAAAACAAGGACACAGTGATTGTACTGTATGCAAAGCACAGGCGTGCCTTTCTGTGGCCCAAGTATTGATGTCACTATTTGGCAAGAAGCCTCTTTTGTCTAAGTTAATATAAAGATATGTTACTGACCGGCCGAGACTAGGCTGCTTTCATGTAAAGGGGCTTCTGGGTGTACAATGGCTTCCTGCTTTATGGGACTGCTTTAAAGAACTTTTTTGTCTGGTGGCTCCTTAGCAATGGCTACATGGTCTACAATAAAGACTCTCTTATATGCCTATGACTGCTCATATTGTCTTCTCCATCCAATACCTGGCATGTGAGGCTTTCCTCTCTCATTGTTCTCCTATTCCCTCTGGGCTTTCTTCCTCTTTTCATTTATTCTGAAACTGTGTACCTTTTGCTACTCCTATCTCCTTTATCTTATGGAAATGTAACTGTTCCCAGTTCCCTTGTCTAACAGAAATGTACCCTTTTGCAACTCTCTAGCCATATGTTTTTTTCCATGGACCCTTTAATTTTTATAATATCCTATACCTGCCTATGACACCCC
This sequence comes from Antrozous pallidus, assembly GCA_027563665.1. Classification (NCBI taxonomy): domain Eukaryota; kingdom Metazoa; phylum Chordata; class Mammalia; order Chiroptera; family Vespertilionidae; genus Antrozous; species Antrozous pallidus. Next base: position 108,680,765 of record CM050514.1, on the reverse strand, counting down.
CAAAATTCCTTCTTTGCCCAAAAAAACTCCTTTCAAAAGTAGGGCACATAGCCCTAGTTGGTTTGGTTTAGTGGGTAGAGCATCAGCCTGCAGACGGAAGGTCCTGGATTCAATTCCAGTCAAGGGAGCATGCTGGGGTGGTGGGCTCAATCCTCAGCTGGGGCCGTGCAGGAAGCAGCTGACCCATGATGCTCTCTCATCACTGATGTTTCTACTTCTATCACCCTCTCCCTTCCTCTCTGAAATTAATAAAAATATATTTAAAAAGGAAAGTATGCCACATGGAACAAATAAGTAGAACAAGTTTAAGTTCTTCATACACAAAACAACAAATTCATAGAAATCTTCTAGAAACAAGCTGTGCCTATCCTATTAATATATTCAAAGATGCAAGGATGAAGAGAAAACTGAAGGTTCATAAAAATTAGGACTTATATCTTATATACCTAGAAAGGTAATCCAATGTTCTATCAGAAGAGATTTATAGAAGATTCATAAAGAGACAGAGCAAATCAAGCACTTAAAAAAAAAGTTGAACTTGTCAAAATTTCAAAAGCCCTTCTGACACTTAGCAATGCATTTCCTGGAACTTTGTGCTCACAGTATGAGAAATACAGAAATACTGCATAGATTTCTAATGCACTAACAATTTCCCTTTGCTAGGGTTTTAAGGCTAAAGTGCATTGGCTTTGTTGCCTGAGCTTGTAGCTCTATCATTCTCCTATCTGAACTTAGTTTTGAATCAAAGGCTAAATTGGTTTTATAATTGTTCACAATTTATTTTACTGTGAATATATTCAAACTTCTTTAAAATATATGAGTGGACTTAGGACTGAGATGGTATCTTTCATTTCTTTGGCACGATTCAATTGCACTAGAACCAAACAGGGTTCCTGGTGTGAGCATCAGGTGATTCATCAGGACTAAAGTAGCAAACGGAGCCACTAACTGGTTCTGTGACCCTGGACCACTCACCTCACTTTCTGGTGCTTCAAACGTAAAATGAATTGATTCCACTCTTTCTAAGATACTTTCCAGGTATAAAATTCCATGATGCTTAGTTAAGGAAGCAAGTAGAGGAAGAGAGTAATGTGAATATGTCAGAAGAAGTGATAATTTGGAGCATAAACTGCCAAATCCCCCCACCCTGAAGGGACTCTGGCCAGCCTGAAAACAGCCCTCAGCCCCTTACCCAGGCTGACCACGCCCCCATGGAGTGAGAGTACCTGCTGGGGGGCGTGGCCAGCCTGTAAACAGCCATCAGTCTCTCACCCAGGCTGGCCACACACTCCCAACAGGACCCTCACCCCATGGGTGCGTGGCCGGCCTGCAAACCACCACAGGCCCCTCTACCAGGCCACCCCACACCCCAAGGGAACCCCCACGCTGATCCAGGACACCTTTCAGGGCAAATCAGCTGGCTCCCACCTGTGTGCCAGGCCTCTATCTATACTAATAGAGGGGTAATATGCTAATTAGACTGGGAGACCTTCCGGACGTTCTTCTGGACAAAGCCATGGTGGTGGGGCGAGGTAGAGGTGGTTAGAGGCCAAGAGGGGATGGCAGTTGTGGATGATCAGGCCATGATGGGATGGCAGTTGTGAGTATTCAGACTAGTGGGGGACAGGGCCATTGTGGGTAAACAAATCAGCAGGAGGGTCAGTTGGGGCCAAGCAGGACATCAGTGGGGGTCTGTTAGAGGTAATCAGGATAGCGGGGGGGGGGGCATTTTGGAGTGAGCAGGCTAGCAGGAGGGCAGTTGGGGTCGAGCAGGCCAGTGGGGAAGAGAGGTGGGGGCGAGCAGACCAGCAGAGGGTGGCAGTGGAGATGAGCAGGCTGTCAGGGGGGCAGTTGGCAGTTGGGGGTTAGAACACTGGCATGGGGGCAGTTAGGGGTGATCAGGCTGGCAGGGGGCATTGGAGGCAAGCATGCCGGTGGCGGGGAGCAGTTGGGGATGAGCAGGCCAGGAGGCAGAATGGTTAGGGACAATCAGGCAGGCAGGCAGGCAGGTGAGCGGTTAGGAGCCAGCAGTCCCGGAATGTGAGAGGGATGTCTGACTGCCAATTTAGGCCTAATCCCTGTGAACCAGCAGTAGGACATCCTTCAAGGGGTCCCACATTAGAGAGGGTGCAGGCTGGACTGAGGGACAACCCTCCCCCCTCCCCACCATGCACAAATTTTGTGCATCAAGCCACTATTATAAATATAAAGATAAACAGAAAAAATATAGGATATTTCAAAAAATGTGTATATATATATATATATATATATATATATATATATTTATATATCCCCAATTGGAGAGGTTACAGACTGGGCTGAGGGAAAATCCTCCTCTTCCACCCCTCATGCACGAATTTCATCCACTGGGCCTTTAGTATTTCTATATTTCTAAACCTTATGGACTTTCAAAGTGAATCATTTTTTCAATTGATGTTTCTTTCTTTTCAAATTTAACCCATTGGAATTAATAATTATTCAAAGTTGATATACATTTTTAGGGATACCCTATACATAAATCTTCACAATTTTTTCTGCTATAAATAAATCCTATTATTTTGCAGCAATTTCAATTTTATTTTGATAGTATTATATATTTGGTACTATATTGGTAATATATAGATATACTACAAGAATAAGATATATTGTAAGAGTAAATGCTTGATACTGGAATGTTTTACATTAAGTATGCAAGTAGTAGTTTGTTAGTTCAAATAACACAACCAATGCCAATTAAATAGCTTTGAAATCCTGACTTGGAAGAGCTATGGAAAGCATACATGCAACCAGAAATTTAAAAAATGGCCTCTGTGCATCATACAGCTCATCCTAGATGAGCTAAGAGACTAAGAAAGCAAGGTCATTTTTAATCTCCATACAAATCTTGCTTTCCTGGCTTAACAGTAATCATTCATTGTGCTCTGCATATTGGAAGGGAGAAGATGAAAGATATGAAAAAATTCACTTTAAAAACATGTACTCAGTACTACATAGCTAAAGGCTCCCAGGGGATTAAGCAATCAGAAAACCCTACATTATTTGCATTTTAATGAATAAAAATAAGAGATGAAACATTTCTTTGCACTTAAACTACCATGAAAAAGCTAATAAGACTGAAGTGTGGGGAGGAGAAGGAAGAAATGAGCACTCTGAAATTTAAGAAAAACCTGTTTTACAGAAATGAATCTGGACTGATCTGTTGAGACATATTTTCCTAAACAAAAAAAGTACTGTAACTTCTGACCTTTCATATTTTTCATGAATAGATGTCATTATGCATTATCACATTTAACATTACTTGTAAAACAGTGAGCTGGCAGCAGGGGCAAAGAACACTAAAATAGAGTTGAAAGAAAATTGGTACTGGTTTAGATAATTTAAATGTTTCTAAAAAGGCAGAAAGAACATTCTTCATGACTCCAGTTGGAAAATGGACTTAAGGTAGTGGACCTTTTTATGAAAAGAACAGTGACTATAGCTTCTTTTCACCCTTCTCTAATTCTGGATTAGAAATCATAAAAAGCTTGCCTGGTAAAATCCTGAAACAGATAATGAGCTGTTTAAGAGGTAGTTACTGAATCTTCTTCTTGTTAGAAACCCATTAACAGGTATCTATTTAGTCATAGAAAATTTTTAAAATAAATATTGAATTGTGCTACCACATTTATTTCAAATGATAGAATCTGACTCATTGTATAGGAACTATTTGCTTTTAATTTGTGTTAAAAGTTAATCAAATAAAGACATTATTTATTAATTCTAATTTGAAATGCCAAAAAAGTACAATCTTGTTATCTTTAGTCAAGCCTCTTCAATGTTCATGTGGTTTAGAAATTGTAAACAAAAGGTGCCTGTACCTTGTGAGTTTCTCCAATTTGAAGAACCCTTTTATTAATGGGAAGCTGCTATATATCTTAGAGTGACATCTTACTGCTCAACTACAGATGTCATTTATTCTTAAAAGGCTTTGTCTAGACTTGCAATAAGGGCAAAATGGCCATTTGTTAAATTCTTTGTTGTTGTTGAATTCTGAATTAGCATAGTGGGTTGGAATGGGCAAGTAGATTCTGGATTGCTGTTAAAGTCAACCTGTTCTACATATTCAATTAATAGTCATGCCCTTTAGTCATTGATAGACCACATAACCACAGTGGTGCCATACGATTATAATACAACTGGAAGTTCCTCTTGCCTAACGATGTTGTAGCTAACACAGTGCAATGCACTGCTCATGTGTTTGTGGTGCAGCTGCATTGCCAGTTGTATAAAATGATAATAAAAGACCATGTTACTGGTTTCTGTATTTTGTTTACTACTAGGGGCCTGTTGCACAAAATTCATGCACCATGCACTTGGGAGGGGGGTCCTTCAGCCCAGCCTGCACCCTCTCACAGTCCAGGATCCCTTGGGAAATGTCCAACTGACGGCTTAAGCCCACTCCCCGTAGAAATGAGTAACTGGATGATTGGACACTTAGCATATTAAGTTTTTATTATATAGGATAATTTTCATCATTATTTTAGAGTGTATTTTTTTCTATTTATGAAAAAAATTCACTGTAAAACAGTATACCATGGCATGACGACAGCAAGCCTCACACATCTCATAGTTACTGCATCTCCTGGTTGCATCCTTTTCTCTTATGCTTGATGTAAGCTTGTGTTGTTTTACAAATTTAGTGTAGCCTATAGTGTACAGTGTTTATATAGTAAAGTCTAGAGTAGTGTACAGAAATGTCCTAGGTTCTGCATAGTTACTCACCACTCATTAGTGACTAACCCAGAGTGACTTCCTGTCCTGAAGCTCATTCTTGCTAAGTGCCCTGTATAGGTTATAGGTGTGCCATTTTTAATCTTTTATATCACATTTTTACTGTCCCTTTTCTATTTGTAGATATGTTTAGATATATAAACACCATTATGTTACAATTGCCTACAGTATTCAGTATAATAACATGCAGTATAAGTTTATAGCATAGGTGTGTAGTAGGCTAGATCATCTAGGTTTGTGTAAGCGCACTCTGTGATTTCAACGATGACAGAATAGCCCAGTGGTCAGCAATCTCATTAGTCAACAGAGCCAAATACCAATAGTACAATGATTGAGAGCCAAATTTCTTAAACTTAAATTTCTTTTAACGCCACTTCTTCAAAATAGACTTGCCCAGGCCGTGGTATTTTGTGAAAGAGCCACATTCAAGGGGCCAAAGAGCTGCATGTGGCTTGCGAGCTGAAATAGCCTAATGATGCATTTAAAATCCTCATTGTTTAGTGGTGCATAACTGTAAATCTTGATTTTTTTTTTATGTAACAAGCTATATAATAAAAGCATAATATGCAAATAGACCAAATGGTGAAATGACCGGTTGCTATGACATGCACTGATCACCAGGGGGACCAACAGGGGGCAGTTCAATGCAGGAGCTTCCCCCTGGTAGTCAGCGCACTCCCACCAGGGGACCTCCGCTCAGCCAGAAGCCCTGAGCTGGGCTCACTGCTGGGAAGCAGAGCAACAGTGGTGGGAACCTCTCCCACCTCCTGGGCAGTACTAAGGCTATCCGACTGACTGCTGCGGAGAGCTGGCCTAGGCTGTTGGACATTCTCTGAGGGCTCCCGGAGGACTGTGATAGGGCACAGGCTAGACTGTGGGACCTCCCCTCCCCCCTGCGAGTTCACAAATTTCATGTATTAGGCCTCTAGTAGTGAAATAATGAAGAAACCCTGAGGTATACAGTCTGAATGATGAAGAATAGTATGAGCCTGCCTGGCAAGGCTCAGTGGTTTAGCATCGAGCTATGAATCAGAAGGTCATGGTTCGATTCCCTGTCAGGGCACACGACCAGGTTGCGGGCTTGATTTTCAGTGGGGAGCAGAGTTGTGTGTGCAGGACGCAGCCAATCAATGATTATTGATTATTTCTATCTCTTTCTCCTCATTTTCTCTCTGAAATCACAAAAATTATATTTAAAAGAAGAAAAGAGTAGGAGGTTTTATAAATAGAAAAGTCTCATTGATTACTGGGTGCTACGTGTTCTGTCAGCTGTTGATAAGGCCCCATGCAGAGCACATGGACATTTTTGAATGTAATTGTTATACATTAATTGCCACTAGCTACTCAAGATTATGAATTGTACTTGAAACATTGCAGAAGTTGAAGATAAATTGCATTCATAAACAGAAAACACATTATAAATTTGTAGATTAGACCCATTTTTCACTTAAAATTAACACCCTTGACTCAAGGAGTTGATATGTATAAATAGGAAAATAAGACTTGTTTAAATATTACAGAAATTATATTAATGACATTGACATATTTATTATTAGAGACAAATAGATTTACAATGTAGGATGTTTTTTTATATCATAAAATCTTATTTTAGAAATGTGTTCTTTTTGACTCTTCCAATTTTCACTGCCTATCTCTACTCTATTTGTTGCTAATTAATTTTCAATAAAAATATGATAAATAGCCAAACCAATGTTGCTCAGTGGTTGAGCACTGACCCAGGAACCAGGAGGTCACTGGTTCAATTCCCAGTCAGGGCACCTGCCCAGGTTGCACTCTTGATCCCCAGTAAGGGTTGTGCAGAGGCAGCTGATCAATGATGTTTCTCTGTCATTGATGTAACTATCTCTCTATCCCACTCCCTTCCTTTTATTTATTTATTCCTAAAAATAAATAAATATTATAAATAGCATTTTAGCTTTCATTTTTCAATTATTCAGAAGGCTGAATTGAGATAAAAAATCAAAGTTATCAGCAAGTAGTCTAGATAAAGACTGTGTTCTGTAGCCTTATATATTTTGATGATCATGAACGATATTTGAACTAAAACTACAAAGCTTAGGGGGGGAATAGCTTTTCTTTCTACTCATGCTATCTACATAATCAATTTAGAAGACTGTTTATTACAATGTGTGGTTACCAGGAGGTGGAGTGATAAGGAAGATCACCTTTCTCTTCTCAGTTCCCAATCACAAAGTCAAGTGATCATGAAAACATTGCAAGACTATTGCTAATCCAATGCCAGCTTTGGGAGATCTTGAAGCATTGAGATTAGGCATTCCATAAATTATAAAACAATAACATTTTGTGGAGGCATTGTTTTAATGTCCTTTTCCCCTCTAAATATTAAAGTGTCAGCCCAAAAGCAAAGATTGCCTCACACAGTCTATCTGCATCATGTAAAATGAAGAGAAACTTACATTTGCATTCTTTAGCAAGAAAATTAAACAAAAAGTCTTGTTTATATGCTATTGATTTTAGAAACTATACTATGTACTACAAAAATAAACTTCAATAATCTCCCTGATGATAAAAATTGTCAGTGCCAAATTACTATTAAAAGAAAGGTTTAAAAAATAGTGAAACCTTTTTGTATTTGATGTTTTATTATTATTTTTCTCAAATACCTGGGACTGTTCCTGGCAGAGAACAGGCACTATTCATTCAATCACTTAACAAATATTAATTGAAAATCTTCTATGCCCCAGGATCTGTGTAAAGCTAATAAAATACAGTATTAGGTAACAGCATTCATGCTTTATTCCTTCAACGAGCATGTAGTTAGGTTTTATCTCTGCCATTTTCTTTGTATAAAATTACATGTTTGAGTAAAATGATAATGTGTTAAGTACTGAGATGGAATGGATTACAGTGTTACAAAAGTGTAAAATAGAGATTTCACCTGGTCAGAGGTTATAAAAAAAAGCTTATTTGAGCAAGCAGGCTAAAGTGGAAAAAGAGGACCCCTTAACCATGATTATAGTCTACTAAAATTGATACAGATTGAAGAAAAAGTTTAAATATATGTGAAGAGAGAGAATGATGTTATTAAGATAAAATGTCAAAGATAGGCTGGTAACTGTCTGGATATCTTAAGAGTTATGCTCATTACTCATGTAATGTTTAACAAAATTGAGCTACAGTAAATATTTTAACTTGGGCTCTACATATTGTCACCAGATAATTGATTTGAGTTTTAAATAATGTCTAACTTGTAAGGCTATAGACAAGTCAATGTTGAGATGTCTGCCAGCCCTCTCTAGCCTACCCTCACTAGTCTAAAGCTGCGGATGTCTCATTATACTCTGACCCAACATACTCTCCGAATTTCTTCACATCAATTCTGAATAACTGAATGGCAAATTCACTCAATTTAAGTAGAAAACATTCAACTAATTGAATGTTGATATACAACCAACTTGTGGTCCATTAAGGCAAGAATTAGCATGGCTAAATTGAAAAAAAAAAAGAACAACTAGGTTGGTTTTATTTTTTTTAATTGAGCAGCTATTAATGTAATTGGACATTAATTTGTCAATGAAATCACCTTATGTACCATCTTATTCAAAGAGATGTAGACATTGAGTACCAAACTGGAAAATTATTTTTCATTTTGTTTACTAAGATACAGTCAATAAAATTTCTTACACTTTAGTGAAAGTTCATTTATTATTTAACTGATAGCCATATTAATTTAGCAAGAAACTTCTACTAACTATTTGCTTAATAGGACTTAAACATTACTACACAGTATATAAAAACCTCTCTAGTTCACCTGCTTATCACTTTGAGCATATTGCTTTTTAATATTGTTATTGCACATACTGTAAGTGTATAGCATACTGAAACTTTACATATGTGTACATACATGTAATGAAAACTCAGATCAAAGGGTATAACAAGTCTATCAACCCAGAATAGATATCAGTTCTGTAATTTCTCTGAAATAATGGATAATAATGAGCTTTGCCTATCTCGTAGGTAATTGTGAAGTCAAATGAAATAATTTAAAATGTCATTGAGAAACTATAGTGTTACCCAAAGATAAAACTTTGCAATAGCAGTAATAGTTATGAAAGATTTCCCCTAACCCAGAGATCTTCCTTCACATTTTGTCTTTTCAATTAAATCTTTCAAAGCTTGTTTTTTTTTATAAAAAAATGATTTAAAAGCAGTCAAAATTATTGTTGTGGGCTTCGTTTATTAGTGTTTCATCTGTATTTAAGTGTAAGCAGTTCAAAAACATTTTATTACTGCCTATTCTCTTCTTGTGCCAAGTTGCATGTATGATTGTATATGTATATAAAACACTTTGCTATATTATGTAAAATTAATAGTACCCACTAGTTCAAACCAATCAGTAGACTTGTGTGGTTAATGTTATTGACATATTTAAAGTGAAAAAAAAGTGAAACAGGACAAAACAAGACAAATTATTTTTTGCTATTTCTTTAGGGGCTATAACACTATGTTTTTAGTTTCTTTTCCCCCCTTGGTTTAATTGTCAGCATTAACAACTTAAAAAAAATTCTCTAAAGTGAATCTGAGTTATCAGAACAAATCAGCATATTTAAAACACTGTACAATCTTTGTTGTTTTTTTAAATCTTTATTGTTCAGTATATTAATTATATTGTTCCCTTTTTTCCCCCTATAGATCCCCGCCACCTGGTACCCATCCCACCCTCCGCCCTCACCCCCCTCCACTGTGCTCTCCCATAGTTGCATGATTTTTGTCCAGTCTCTTGCTGCTCTTCCCACGCCCCCTTTCTCCCCAAGAGTTGTCAGTCCATTCCCTCTCTATGTCCGTGATTCTGTTACATTCACCAGTTTATCCTGTTCATCAGCTTATTAATTCACTTGATTTTTAGATTCATTTGTTGATAGATGTGTATTTGTTGTTCCTAATTTACACTTTTATCTTTTTCTTCTTCCTCTTCTTAAAGAATATCTTTCAGCATTTCATATAATATTGGTTTGGTGGTGATGAACTCCTTTAGCTTTTTATTATCTGCGAAGCACTTCATCTGGCCTTCAATTCTGCATGATAGCTTTGCTGGATAGAGTAATCTTGGTTGTAGATTCTTGCTATTCATCACTTTGAATATTTCTTGCCACTCCCGTCTGGCCTGCATCGTTTCTGTTGAGAAATCCGCTGACAATCGTATGGGTGCTCCCTTATAGGTAACCAACTGTTTCTCTCTTGCTGCTTTTAATATTCTCTCTTTGTCTTTTGCTCTTGGCATTTTAATTATGATGTGCCTTGGTGTGGTCCTCTTAGGGTTCCTATATATTGGGGTTCGGTGCGCTTCTTGGACACCTAAGTCAATTTCTTTCACCAGGTGTGGGAAGTTTTCGGTCACTATTTCTTCAAATAGGTTTTCATTGTCTTGGTCTCTCTCTTTTTCTGGCACCCCTATAATTCGGATGTTGGTATGCTTGAGGTTGTCCCAGAGGCCCCTTACACTATCTTCAATTTTTTGGTTTCTTGCATTTTCAGCTGAGTGGATTTTGCTTCTTTGTATTTCAAATCTTTAACATGGTTCTTGGGGTGCTCCAGAGCACTTTTAGGTCTTTGTATAATATTTTTTATTTCAGTCCGTGTATGCTTAATTTCTGGTTGGTCATTTTTCATATCCTTGAGAGTCTCCTTTATATCCTTGAGTGTCTCCCTCATTTCCTTGCAGGTCTTGTTCATTTCCTTGTAGGACTCATTCATTTCTTTTGCGGTCTCGCTTATTTCCTTATAGGCCTCGACCTTTTGTTGGAGCCTCTTGAAAAACCCTATAACCGTGGTTTTGAATTCCATGTCCAGTCGTTTTGTTCCCTCCATTTCTTTCACATCTGATTTCTTTCCATGTCTCTGCATGGTGGCTGCTTCCCTGAGTTGGTCAATTAGCTTTGTGTGGTAGACTTCCTACTAGGGACAGTGACTCAGCCTTCCCAGTTACCTGAGGTGGATATGGGTTGCACAGTCTTGCTGAAGTTAAGCTCAGTTAATCATTGTTAGCACTTGGAGGGGTTGAACTCCAGGCCAATTGTCTGTGAAGCTCAGCTGTGCTCAGGTTGGATGGGCGGAGTCTCCGGGCCAAGCAGACAGCGTTAGCTCCGCCCTATGTGGCCCCAGGGAGTCTGTGTGGGGGGCAATGGCCACCAGCACCTCTGAGAGAGAGCCGCTGCCAAGCTCCACCGGCTGCCGGGGAATTCAGACTCTCCCCAAATGACTCTGCACGCCCAATGTCTCACCCAGGGTGGTAAAACAAAGCAGACTGACATTTTTCCAAATGAGATAGCAAGTCGCAGAGCCTCTCTGTGCCGTTACGCAGCTGAGCTGTTCGCACAAGCTGCCTTCTCCACAAGCCGGCAGACCCGGCAGTGCCCGAGCTTCGGCGTGCCCTCCCACTGTCCAGTTTTCACCCCGTGTGATAGTGGGTTCCCTGGACTTCCCCCAGAGCTGGAGAATCTGTCCAGTGGGATGTCTTTGTCTCCCAGATCGAGAAAACTGTCCGGTTTTCAGCTGCCCGCCCTCTCCACTGGCACGCGCTCCAAACCTCTCTCTGCGCGAATCTTTCAATGCTGTCTGCCACCGCTCCTCCGAGTCACATTGTGTTATCTTCACTTTTATTTGTGGAATTTTCACTCGGCCAGCTTTCTGGTGATTCTGGAAGGTGTTTGTTCTTTCGTTAAGTTGTAGTATGAAAATTGTTGAGTATGACGGCAAGATAGGTGTTTTACCTATGCCGCCATCTTGGTTCTCCCCTGTACAATCTTTTTTATGATTAATAGATTTAGTTGGGTAGTTTGGTTATTGGCTTTCATTTTCTTCTCACCTGTACCCAGTCTTTCATATACCATAAAACATACAAATCCACTGGGGTTTTTGTGATCATTTTTTAAAGAAATGAGTTTATTTTCTTTAACTGGCAATAAGGAAAAACGGCAGTTCAGCCTAAACAGAGCATTTACTTACTTGGTGGCTGTAGCTAATATTCCTAGGAGAGGCATGTATATTCCTCCAGGGAATTGCAGGTAACTCCAAAAATGAAACTGCTGTGTCTATATTTCATCCTGGGAAGCAGGTTATCCCAGTTATATTTATTGATTTCAACTTTCCTTTTTTTCTCTAAAGTTTCTGAATTGAACTAATATTGACTATGAGTTTCCTGAGCCATTTAAAACAGCTTACATACCATTTGAAAAAGGTTTATTGCTGTGGCAATGACAATAAGCAAGGTAGTTTTAAAACAAAAGTGTTTTATTACTCTGGGGTTTCCTTTCATAATTCAAGTAAAAAGATTAATATTTCCTGTAGAAAAAGGTAGGTAGAAATTTAGAGCATATGAGAGTAAAGGAATTAGCAATATTAGTTTGATTGACATAGCTAGGAATTTTTTTAATATGCTTCAGGCCTAACCTTGGCCCCCTACAGGAATGCATGCTGCTAATTTTTGTCAAACCATTGCCAGTTACTGTCAAGAGAAATGTCCACAAAGTATTCAAACATATTCAATATTATTTTAAAATTTAGGGTGATACAATTATTAAAAATTTTAAGATAGCCTGGCAAGGGTGGCTCAGTGGTTGAGTGTCGACCTATGAACCAGGGGGTCACTTTTGATTCCCTTTCAGGGTATATACCCAGGTTTTTGTTTCAATCCCCAGTAAGGGGTGTGCAGGAGGCAGCTGACTGATGTTTCACATTGGTGTTTCTATCTCTTTGCTCCTCTCCCTTAATCAATAAAAACATTTTTTAATTGAAAACCACAGTAACATAGATTAAGATATAGATAAAATGTCCATTATTGTCATAGTTATAGTTTAAAAATGTGTATGTGTTGCAGAAGCATAGTAAAGAGCTTATAGGTGAAAGGCAACAATGGTTGAGATTTGCTTTAAACATATGTGACTGAGAGGGTAAATGAAATAAAGTTGGCAAGATGTTAACACTAAGGGTTCACCAAGTTTTTCTTTCTTTTTTGGACTATGTTTGAAAAATTCTGTAGTAAAAATGTGAGGAATCAAGATTATGACATTAATATGGACACCAGCACTTTTGGGATCTGACCACAATGCAAACATTAACTAATAGATATTCTCAGAAGAGAAAAATTCTTTAGGAATATTGTGCTCTTACATTTAACAAACAAGTAGGAGATAAAGTGCCTTTCTTAGAGTCACAGAGAGGTAGACTGAGGACACTATCTCTTTTTACGTTAGTCAATATGTATCAAGCATCTTTAACGCATCAGGTCAAATAGTGGGCCCAGATCATACTAATATAAACACAGCATATTGCAGTCCAGGAAGAAAAGCAGCCATACAAACAGATAATTATAAGACAATAACATAAATGGAAAAGGAGGCCATAGTGCTTTTTAGGTGCTATGAACAACATAAGCATGATGAGTAAGAAAAAGCATATGGTGCTAAAAAAAAACAAAAAAACAAGTGATTGAATGTTGCTGGAATTTCAAATGCAAGGTAGGAAGGAATGAGAGTTCGAGATGGAGAGGCAGGCAGGAACTGCATTCTGTAAATGGTAGAGCCTACTGTGAAGGTTATGGTGGGGCAGCTGGATGAAGGCCAGGTTTGAGCAGACAACATTGGAATCAAGGAAGATGGAAAGACATCTGTGGTAGCCAACCACCAAGAAAGGATGAGGACTTAAACTAACCCAGACTTTGTGGGGAAGGATAGAAAGATAAGCAGATTTCAGACCCGGATAATTTTGTAGCAATAGGGCAGTGATTACTGTTAGTGATTCCTGCATTTCTCTTACCATTCCTTCTCAAATCCTCTTTTTTTCCTTTCGGCTTCTGTCCCGCTCTTACATTCTCCTTTCTGTCTTTCCTTTGTTGAATCTTGTGCAAACACTCAATTTTTAAGAATTCATTTTGAATAGTTAACATATGCAAATGGTGGAGAACTTGAAATAAAAAAAGGTACACAATAAAAAGTCTCTCTTCTTGCATCCTTGGTGTCCCAGGTGCCTACTTCTCCCTCAATGCAGCCAGCCTTTGTTCCTTCCAAGGTTCTTGTGAATTGTTTTAGAGATAGTCCATGCATTTATCTTTATATACATGCACTTGCAAAAAAATTTTAAAACATAGCTATGTGGAGACTTTTGTACATACTTGATAAGTTAATGAACATGCTAGCTGCACTAGTCTTCTATTGCACACAATAATGAGTTCACCAAGAATATTCACATGAGACTGGGAGAGGAGAAAATGGCAGCGGAACGGAGGGATTCGATCTGAATCTGCTCACAGGGCAGAGAGAGGGAGCAGCTGAAAGTCGCGCAGGGAGCGTTTATCAGCGACTAGGGGGACAGCTGTGCTCCAGGAGAAGATAGAGGACTGCTGGGCTGGCCTCCCCAGCCTGAGCGGCCCCAGTACTACTGGGTTCTCTCCCTGAGCCAACTGTGTGAGGAGGCGCGCGGAGGCAGACCACGGCATCTTGAAGGGGAAGGGCCTGAAAATATACAGCTACGGTACCGGTACCGGCTGGATGGCTGAGACTCCCGGAGCACCGGTGCCCAGTTGGCGCAGAGGTGCGCAGAGCCCAGGGAGCTCTAAACTCCAGCACAGAAAGGTCAGATTTCCCTGGGGGTACTTTGGGCGCGAAACTGAGGGGGCTGGCAGTCTGGGAGATCTGCACCTTGGAACTCAAAACATGGAGATCTGCACCTGAAATAAAATCTGTGGCTGTTGGAGCTGGTAAACGTGGGAGAGGGCCCTTGGAGCTGGTGGCAGAGTTAATCCCTGGAGCTCAATCAATTTGGACCTGTCAGAGGAGGGAAACCTGGAAGATTTTGGGAGGGTCCTGGCTGCTAAAACAGCAGTCACCATTAGAGAGACAGTATTGTTTAGTTCAGGATAGAGAGGACCAATAGACCCAGAAGTCAATCTAGAAACACTGCCACCCAGGGGCCAAATCGCAAATTGACTCTTGTGTGACAGGGAATTGATTATATTTTCTCTTCGACCTTGGGAATACAGTCTATTTTCATCTACACTTTAGTATCTTTTACTCTACCTCAACTTCACCTTTATACCACCACTCTCTTGCTAACCTTTCCCTATTTAGTGCCTTGTTTCCTTTACACTTTTCCCGCTTTAGATTTACCTAATTCTTTCCCTTTACCCCCTGTTAAAATTTCACCCCACTGATATATCTAATCTCCAACCACCTACTCCAAGTGCATATATACCTCTAGCTTCTCTGACTTCACTATCTTAAAGTGTTTTTATCCCTGTCCTGTTGTTGTTGTTTACTTGACTGTTGATTATATTGATTTTTTAAGCAGGTTTATGAGATTGATTTGCTTATTCTGTTATTTTGGTTTGTCTTGTAGGGGGGGTTATTTTTATTTTTGGTGTTGTTTCTTGTTTTGTTGTCCTCATCTGCATTGTTTTTGAGATAGATTTTTGCTTCTGTGTTCCCTCACCTCTCTTGATATTAGTAGTTGTATGTAATTTGTATCAATCTCCAAGTACTTGTTAAAGGTTTTGGTTTGGAATAGGGGCTGTCCTATAGGAGTTTTCAACCCATATTTATAATTTACTCCTTTTTTTTTCTTCTCCCCCTTTTCCCATTATCATTTTGGCATTCCTGTCTTTCTTTTTTGTGAGTGTGTGTGTGTGGGGGGGTCTCTTTCTTTTTGTGCGAGGGTGGATGTGTGAGTGTCTGTGTGTGTCTGGGGGAGGTTCTCTTTCTTTTTTCCCACCTATCACCAAATTTGCCTTTCTCTGGCGGTCACCTTTATTTGGAATTACAATTACTTTGACTACATTCTGGTTCAGTGCCTGGTGTGTTGCACCTGGTTGTATTGTATTTTGTGCTTTTAAATCAACGCGGGAGAGTGAGAACTACATAACCAGATACACAGAGAAGAGATACCATGGGAAGACAAAGAAACAGCCCACATATGAAAGAAAAGCAAGGCTCACCAGAAAAGGAGGTAAACGAAATGGAAGTTAATAACCTGTCAGAGAAAGAATTCAGAGAAATGGTCATAAGGTGGCTTAAAAGAATGGAAGACAAATTTGATAATATGAGTAAGAACCAAGAGGAAATGAGGAAGACCCAGGAAGAAATGATGAAGAGCCATGAAGAAATGAAGAGGAGCCAAGAAGAAATGAAGAGGAGCCAAGAAGAAATGATGAGGAGCCAAGAAGAAATGAAAAGTGACATTGCTGAAGTAAAGAACTCAATAGAAAGTATTAAGAGTAGACTAGAAGAAGCAGAGGATTGCATCAGTGAGCTAGAAGACCAGGTAGGAAAAAATAACCAAGTAGAGCAGCTTCTAGAAAAAAAAATTAAAAAGCAGGAGGAGAGCCTAAGGGAACTTTGGGACAACATCCGTATAATTGGGCTTCCAGAAGGACAGGAAACTGAGCAAGGAATAGAAAACCTGTTGGAAGAAATAATGACAGAAAACTTTCCTAATATAGGAAAGGAAAAACCCATTTGACAAAGGAGGCATGAACATAAAATGGAGTCAAGACAGTCTCTTCAATAAATGGTGTTGGGAAAATTGGACAGATACATGCAAAAAAAATGAAACTAGAGCACCAACTTACACCATACACAAAAATAAACTCAAAATGGATACAGGACTTAAACGTAAGACAGGAAACCATAAAAATATTAGAGGAATCTACAGGAAGAAAAATCTCAGACATATGCCAAAAGAACTTATTTGATGATACTGCTCCGAGGGCAATGGAAGCTAAAGAGAAAATAAACAAATGGGACTACATCAAAATCAAAAGCTTTTGCACAGCTAAAGAAACCATCAACAAAACAACAAGAAAACCCACTGTATGGGAGAACATATTTGCAAATGTTATCAGTGATAAAGGTTTAATCTCAAGCATCTACAGGCGACTCACACAACTCAATAAAAGGAAGACAAATGATCCAATAAAAAAAATGGGCAAAAGACCTAAATAGAACCTTTTCTAAAGAAGACAAAAGGAAGGCCCAGAGACATATGAAAACTTGCTCAAAGTCACTAATTATCCGAGAGATGCAAATCAAAATGACTATGCGGTACCATCTCACACCTGTCAGAATGGCTTACATCAACAAATCAACAAACGACAAGTGCTGGCGAGGATGCGGAGAAAAAGGAACTCTCGTGCACTGCTGGTGGGATTGTAGACTAGTACAGCCACTGTGGAGAACAGTATGGCGTTTCCTCAAAAAACTAAAAACGGAGCTCCCATTTGACCCAGTGATCCCACTTCTAGAAATATACCCCAAGAAATTAGAAAGGCGAATTAGAAAGGATATATGTACCCCTATGTTCATAGCAGCACAATTTACCATAGCTAAGATTTGGAAACAGCCGAAGTGCCCATCAGCAGATGAGTGGATTAAAAAACTATGGTACATTTACACAATGGAATACTACGCCGCGGAAAAAAAGAAGGAGCTCCTACCATTTGTAACAACATGGATGGATTTGGAGAGCATTATGCTAAGTGAAATTATCCAGGCAGAGAAAGATAAATATCACATGATCTCACTCATTTGAGGAATACAATCAATGACATAGACTGATGAACAAGAATGGATCCAGAGACTGAGAAAAGTCCATCAGAATGTCAAACCTCAGGGTAAGTGGCAGGTGGTGGGAGTAAGTGGAAAAGTCAATATATTTGAACTCTTGAACTGAGGTAAGTGATTTGTGTTTTTACATCCCTGACAAAGTTTATATAAAGTTATAAAAAAATGGCAGCTAGTTTGACATTGAATTGACATGGCCTAGAGCTTGTCATATCCTATGGAGACCAGTCCTGAGGCTAGGCCCTTCTTAACCTCTCGTGACACCATAATACCCTTACATGATATTATTCTACAATGTCATTATAATATTTGATATTTGACAACAGCATATTATACAATTATCCCAAATAAACTTACAAACTAATTCTTTGAATGGTGGGCAGCAACTTAAAAAAGGATAGGAAAGAAATTAATCCCTTTCAGAAGGAATTAAGGCACTGGGAAGGCATCTGAGCATTCTATATTGACCCTTCTTGTCCTTTCTGCCAAGAGGGAACTTCTTCTTACTATCCAAATACACACAGCTGATGCCTGAGTTTTCAGTTCCAGCTGTGGCTGAAGCCTCTGGGCAGCTGGCACCATGTATCTGTATCTCAACCAATGGTGTGAGCTGGGCTCTCTCTGGAGAAGAAACCTGGGTCCCCCGAGATATGTGATCAGTACCGGGACCCCGCCAGCAGGCGAGGGGACCCCAAGGCAGGTACTGGACATGGAGGCCACAGGGGCATAGACTACAAAAGAGACAGAACTGAACCTCACATCACCCTGTTTGGCCCCGGAGAATGGCTGGTTAGCCAGAGACGGGTAAGATTCCTCAGGGAAGGAACAACCTAAGACAGGCACAGTCGCAGAGGGGCCAACAGGAGAGAACTAAAAGGTCAACAGAGGTGGGGCACAGACCCTCATCCACAAACCTTGCAGGGGTTTGAATTCTCACCCCTCCTGAGGGAGGTCTCCTACCCCCACGGCTGCTTCGCCTCCCACGCAGAACTCATACCGGGACCCAGGTGGCAGACAGAGACTCGGCCAGCAATAGCTGCTCTATAGCTAAATGCAGTCTATTACCAGGAATGCTCAGGACCTACTCAAAATTGCAAATATTCCTTTCCACTAGTATTTACAGGGTAAACTAAGATTTCTGCTTGAGTATTAAAATTGACAGTAAAATATTAATCAAGTTTTCAGATTAATTTAAATTGGCCAAGTGAAATAAGTGAATACTCAAGAAAATTATAGTGTACTGGACAAAAAGCTTTTCCTAAAACATTAACTAAAAAATCTATTAGTAGTTCATCTCACTGTAAAATTGCCTAACATCCAAAGAATCTAAAGCAGTCTTATTTGAGTGCAAAAATTAAAATTTAAAATTACCAAGACTGCAATATAAAATTTCCAAAAGTCCCCATTAATCAAAAAAGGGGAGGGGACAGTGGGGTAATATCATGTAAGGAAAAAAATATCGATTAAGTAAAATACATCTAGAAAATTCTTACTCTAGTAAAGTAAATTCCATTTGTAAAACCAATTGCAGGACACCCATGAAAAAACACACATGGTGTCAAAATAAGCCAAAGGAAAATCATTTAGGCAAAAATTAAAAAGAATCTTAAGTCTATTTTGCATAGAGGATCCCTTTGTTAACTTTTGGTCGAGAACGTGTTTGTGTGTTTTCAGAGAACAACTCCAAGACCATGTGGGTTCCTGCGACTGTGAGGAACTGATGGATCTGTTCCAGTCACGAGGATGGTCCAGAGATGGAGGACACTGACGACACCTTGCCATGCTAGTAGTAGGCAGCTGTGCATGTCTGCAGGCAGCCCAGGACCAAGCCAGAGAAGATGGATCTTGCATTGCCACGATGTGTCCACCACCTGGATACCATTGCTGACATGTACACATAAAGAATTATTTGACACTGAAACTGGGACTCAGAACAGTTGGACATTGAAACTGAGACTGAAACAATTTTTGTTCTTATACATTTATTTCTAGTATGCAGAGGCAAGATATTTTTGAAGAAAAGAAACAGGGGAGAGTGATTGATATAGATGCAGGTTGGCCTTGAACAGGCTGTCAAGCTACAGGGGAAGGCTTGGGTGGATGGGAGGCGGATGCGGGGGGGAGATCAACTGAAGGACTTGTATGCATGCATATGAGCATAACCAATGAATGAAAGACACTGGGGCGGGGAGCGGGGAAGGTGGGGATATGTGCTGGGGGGTAGGGGAGGCTGGGGGGAGGATAAGGGGGAAGGGAAAAAGAAAACATGTACTACTATTAATTATAAGTTATACTGCAAAAAAATCAATAAAAATATATTTTTAAAAAAGAATATTCACATGAATAATCTTTGGAAAATAAAAGTGTTAAATTCAGCTATCGGAGCTTTTTCACTTCAGGTGGGATCGAAGATTGTTAATCTAATGTAGAGTCTTGATTAATTTTCAAAAGAGTTTAGCATACACTCTTTTAGCCTATTAAAAAATCTGTGTATGTAACAGCATATTACCCTCTATCTTAACTCAAAATATAGCAAGATAATAAAAATTTGATTTAATTTTTGTTTTCAAACCAGAGAAAAAAAGGTTTATATTTTCACCACAGGAGCACTGCCGAGGATCCCTGACCACAATAACTCCTGGTAGAGTAGGCATGTGGCTCTTCCACAGATAAACATGATTGCATAATCTTCTTCCAGCCAACCAGATTATCCTAGCTGCTTATTCTCCCAAGTGGAGAGGAGAATACAATCCCTTATGTCACAATTTGGCAGTTGCACATATTTATCTGATTAGAAACAATGCTCTTATTGCATAATGTTCTTGAATTTCTGTTGGTAGTATATGGTGTAGTGGTTATATAATAACCATAATAAAATAACCTCATACACAATTAAAATTATTATGTTTTAATTTATGGTTGAATTTTACTTATGAGGAAGGTTTCCTTAATAAATAAGGTTTCCTCAAGACATAAGTCCTCTAAATACATAAAAATTTAGACTAAAAATAGTGATTATGATTATGTCATATTCAAATTCCATCTTTTTCTTAATATGATTTGCAGTCCTAAATGCTTAGAAGCACATTAAAATAATTAAAGGGAATATAAATTCCTGAAAATATTAAACATACTCCAGCATGCCATAACTTTCTTACATTTCAAGTAGAATCACTCCAAATTTACAGAGTAGCCAAGTAATGTTAATGTTATTTTTTTAAATCAGTTTGTTTTTAATATGTTAAGTCTAGAATTATATAATTAAATTATACAAGCTATGCTATTTGTACCTATTCTCTAGAATATAAATTTAGCTATTTTACTAACTGCTGTATTTATTGAGTAAGTGCTCAAATATTTATAAATCACCAAATACAACATTACCAATGGCCATATTTCTATTAGAGTATTTTCTGCATCACGCATTTTTTAAAAACTTTGATTTCTTTTCTTTGTTGTTATAAAATAAAAACTAGATAGCATAAGAACATGCCAGTCATTGGCTGCAGTGGGGTGGTAGAGCAGGTGAGCAGGGGCACCAGACCAAGGTGGAGAGCAGGTTGCTGTCATCAGAGCAAGCTTCTGGTGGTTACTAAAAATTCTTTGCTTCCACATGCTGTGGTCCTGCCAGATGCTTGCACCTGCTGCCAGGTGCGATTACTTGGCACCATCAGCAGGTGCAAGCTGTGGCTGCTGGCCCTGATCATTCCTCAAGGCTTCACCAACTCCACCGGCTCCCGAGGAATGATTGTGGCAGGCAGCTGACTCCCACTCACTGCTGGTGCTGGAGCTACCGCTCATACCTAATGCGGTTGCCTGGCACCTGTCCTGATCGCTTTGAGCCATCTACGGGTGTGAGCAGTGGCTGTTGGCCAGTGATGGGCAACCTTTTGAGCTTGGTGTGTCAAAATTCGTCAAAAAAAAAACTGAGTATAACTCGGGTGGTGTGTCACTTTGAGAAAAAACAACCATAATTTCGTGATATTTATAGTTTAAATAATAAAAATGTATAATTGTAATATATAACTGTATTTGATAAACCAAAAACTAATTATTTAACTTACCTGCTTAGTGACTTCTTTGTTCATCTGTCAGTTGGTTTCTTTTGTTGGTCTTGATATTATTTAACCTGTGTTGGGTGCCTTGAATTAAGATAAGTGAAGAGGAGGGGACTTTTTAAATAACCTGCCTATTAGTGACCTTTTTGTTGCTGAATTTCATTGGCTAAACCTTCAATTGAAGGTTGGTATTTTGTACACTTCAAGCCCAAGCAAGCGCTACTAACTTCATCTGTCAATCTGTTTCTTTTGTTGGTTTAGATATTATCTAATGCTGAGAATAAGGCCTCACAAAAGTACATAGAGGAAAAAATTGTGAGTAAAGCCATTGCTATATTTTTTAGGGTGCTAAAAGAGTCTGGTAATCGGTTCCAGGCACTCCAAATTTCCTGTTCATAGTGGCACTCCTCTTAATTCTCCAAACGGCACCTTTCCACATTCTCAGGCTTTGACTTCAATTCAACAAACCCCTGAGCCCAGATGCTGTCTTGAAATTCTGCAAGTTGCATCTCCAAATCATCAATTTGCATCCATTGGAAATCATTTAATTCCCAACTACTGTAGACTATTACATCAGGATACTTAATTATTTTTATGGTCTGTTCTAGGCTTCTAAATTGATTAAATCTATCTCTGAACTGGTCAAGTAACAAGTCTAAAACATGCTGGTACTTTACATGCAAGGGCAGTTCGGGGTGACCAGGTCAGCAAGGGAGGGCAGTTAGGGCCAATTGGGCTGGCAGGGGAGTGGTTAGGGAGTGATCAGGCTGGCAGGCAGAAGCAGTTAGGGGCAATCAGGAAGGCAGGCAAGTGAGCAGTTGGGAGCCAGCAGTCCTGGATTGTGAGAGGGATGTCTGACTACCTGTTTGGGCATGATCCTAAATGGGCAGTCGGACATCCTTTGAGGGGTCCCATATTGCAGAAGGTGCAGGCTGGGCTGTGGGACACACACCCCTGTGCACAAATTTCATGCACTGGGCCACTAGTTGGTATATAAAATGCTGTAGATTTCTGGGTGTTGATTTTATATGTTGCTACATTGCCAAATTAATTTATTAAATTTCCTGTTTTTTTTCATGGAGTCTTCAGGGTTTTCTAAGTACAATATCATGTGTTCTGAAAATAATGAGAGTTTTACTTCCTCTTTTTGAATGTGGATACCTTTTATTTCTTCTTCTTGACTGAACACAGTGACTAGGACTTCCAGTAATATGTTGAGTAAGAATGGTGTAAACATCCCATTGTTCTTAATTCTAGGGGAAATTGTTTTAGTTTTTGCCCGTTGAATATGTTGTTCACTGTAGGTTTGTTATATGTGGCATTTCTTATGCTGATATATGATCCCTCTATTTCCACTTTGCAGAGGGTTTTTATCAAAAATGAGTTTTGGATTTTGTTGATGCTTTTTCTGTGTCTATTGGTATAATCACATGGTCTTTGTCTTCCAACTTATGTGATGTATTATGTTTATTGATTTGTCAATATTGTACCAGACTTGCATCCCTGGAATAAATTCCACTTGTTCATCGTGTATGATATTTTTAATATACGAGTTTGTGCATGGATGAGATTTGGCCATCCTACCCTGATGGGGGTTTATTGGGGTCAGACCAGTTGGGGTAGGTGCTGCGGGCAGTGGGCTGGCTGGCCTTGCTCCCAATTTGGGTGGGGGTGATTAGGGGTGGGGCTGGATGGAGGTCAGGGCTGCAGGTGGTTGCCAGTTGGCCCCACCTCCAATCAGGATGAGGGGCCAATCAGGGGCCTGGGGCAGGGGACTTGGGAGGTTGGGAGGACCAATTGGGGTTCCCATCAGGCCAGTTGGCTGTTTCAATGCAGGTCATAGTGACTAGTCATTCTGGTCATTCTGATTGTTCCGGTGTTTGGTCACTTGGCTTTTATATATATAGATTGCTCCATCTGATTTATTAATATTTGATGCTGATTTTAGCATCTAGGTTCATGAGAGATGTTTACCTGTAATTTTTTTCTTTGTAGTATCTTTAACTGGGTTTGGAATTAGGAAAATGCTGGCCTCATCAAACAAGCTTAGAAGTGTTCCTTCCTCTTGGATTTTTTGAAACAGTTTGAGCAGGATAAGTTTTAGTTCTTTCTTGAATGTTTGGTAAACTCTTCTGTGAAGCTATTGGGACCAGGGATTTTGTTTTTGTGGATCTTTTGATTACTTTTGATGCTACTTCATCAGTTGTTACTGGCCTATTCAGATTTTCTGATTTTTCCTGATTCAGTTTTGGGAGATTATATTTTTCTAGGACTTTGTCAATTTCATCCATATTGTCTAGCTTATTGGCATATACTAGTAGTTATTTATAGTATTTTTATAATCCTTTATATTTCTATGGTGTCAGATATTTTTTCTCTGTTTTCATTTCTCATTTTATTTATTTGGGCCCTCTCTCTTTGTTTCTTGATAAGTTTGGCTAATGGTTCATCAATCTTATTTATTTTTTCAATGAACCAGCACTTAGCTTCTTATTTTTTAGTCTCTATGTTATTTATTTTTGCTCTAATCTTTATTATTTCCTTCCTTCTACGTACTCTGCTTTATTATTTTTAAGTTTTTGTGAGATAAACCTGTAATGCTGTGAACTCCCCTTTCATGACTACTTTTGCTGTGTCCAAGATTTTGGATGGTTGTGTGTTCATTTTCATTTGTTTCAGAGAAGTTTTTTATTTCTTTCTTGATCTCGTTGGTAACCCACTCACTGTTTAATAACATGCTATTTAGCCTTCATATGTTTGAATGCCTCTTATTTTTTCTTTTTTCTTTTTTTTATTGTAGTTGATTTCTAATTTCATTCCACCGTGATCTGAGAAGATGCCTGATATGATTTCAATCTTAAGGGTCAATGCTAGGTGCCTTATACTTCTCTCCACAGTTCATCAGAAGCTGCTGAAATAGGTGCCTTAATAATCTAGATAGTAAGTGATATAGCGGATGAAAGAATGGGGAAGAAATCCAAATACTATAGCTATACACATGGGGGGACAGCTGCCAAGTGAGAGAAGGCCTGTGGAACAGGGTTGAAAGCATGTATGCTGCCTGACATCACAGAAGCTAGCATGAAAGGACTCACTGTGTCCTCAATGGAGAAGCTCACTCTAGATTGAGATATAATATTTAGCCAAGTTAGCCACTTATAATTTGAAAAACAGATTATTTCAAATTTTTAAATGGATCACTAAAGTATTTTTACATAGTCCACACTGTCCATTTAGTCTTAAAATTGGTACTAGTTTTTGGCATTCCTTAGTGACTCAGTAGTTTACCACTTGAAATTGGAGGAAAAGGACACTTCTACTTCAAAGGAACTCTTACTGACCATTTTTCTCTCATGATGCTGACTACTGGTAAGAGCTGTGCTTGCCTAGAATGAATAGATAGAAAATGAAATGTGATATTACATATGACTATAAATAAATAATACAAAACAACTTCTATGAGTCCTTTATTTTTCATTTTGTCATTATTCATACTTTTTTATCCTGAAAAACAGAAAACTTATTAGGAGTTAGAAGATATTACAATATAAAGCAAGATGGATATAAATAAAATTTATATTTATGAGGAAAGCACTGATTTTAATATGCATCTTAACTTCTTTTTTTTTTCAAAACAAAAGATTCTACAGGAATTAAGACTGAACTTCTAGAAATATGTTAGTTGAAAACCACTAAGCCAGTGGTACTCAAAGTGTGGTTCACAGTCTGACACCCATATATTACTGGCTTGTAATGAGTACAGACAAGAATAAACATTTAGAAATTTTAAAATCAATTTTACAGAATAATTTTTAGCTTGACTTAGAGAAACAAATTGAGGTATTTTTATGTATGCCTTTTTATTTCATTTTAAAGTACTTATTTTTGCAGGAATATTGGTCTTTGATGATTAAGAAATTAAAAATAAATCTTTTGCCATGGATAATTTAATAGTTATGGTACTAAACTATTTTTAAAAAATGCTTATATCGTGCTTTCAAAATTCTTTGAATACTTCTAAATGCCTAGAATTTGGGGTATTACAAATTTCTGTTCCTTTAGAAAGTAGAATCTTGGTTACCAAGGCCTTTGATGGGGATGGAAATGGGGAGATCGTCAAAGTGTGAAAAGTTTTAGTTAAAAGATATAAATGAGTTCTGGAGATCTAATGCATAATGACTGTAGTCTACAATACTGTATAATATAATTACAAGTTGCTAACAAAGTAGATCTTAAATGTTCTCAACTCTCTAAAGAATGTTAATTATGTGAGGTACAGGAGGTGTTAACTCTATGGTGGCAATCATTTTATAATATGTAATTGTATAAAATCAACATCCTGTACACCCTAGAACTTACACAAAGTTATATGTCAATGACAGCTCAATAAAACTGAGAAAAAATAAAACTAAAATCTTTGAAAAAGACTTCCTGTTTCTTTATGATTTCTCTGTTGTTTTTTGCTTAAATATAGCTTATGTTGGAAATGCCTTCATAAACATCAGAAGATGTTCTATTTTTTAATCTTTTGAGGAATCTCAATACTGTTTTTTCATAGTGGCTGAACCAATTTACATTTATGCCAACAATTATTTCTCCACATCCAACACTTGTTTCTTCTCTTTTTGATAATAGCCATTCTAACAGGTGTGAGGTAAATCTTATTATATTTTCCCTTACCAATTGCTTTTTATTACATTGGAGATAAAGTTAAAATTCTTTAGCTTCACATGATTTCTTTACTTTGTGGGCTCTCTTTATTATTTTTTGTCATTTTAAATTTTCCAACCATTTATATTTTAAGATAACTTCTCCCTCCCCCTTCTCTTTCCTCTTCTCTACTTTCCTTTTCCCTTCCCATCCCTCTCCACTTTTTAAATATTCTCTCCTCTCCCTTATCCCCCTCTCTCTTCATCCTCTTCCTTTTCTTCTTCTCCTCTTTTCCCTCTCCCTCTCTCACTGTCAGTCATTCTCTCTCCTTCACATTCTTTTTTACTTTTCTAATTTTTACTTTTTATACTCTATTATCATGTCAATTCTAGTAGAGCAAGAATTGTTTGCTTACTTTGCCTTTAATGTTTTTGACACATAATAAGCTCTAATATTTTTCAATTTATGAATACAGGAAGAAAAGTGGATGTCAGAGACAGAATAAAGCCAACGAAGGCAAGGAACTTGGGATATAAAAGCTAAATATGTAAATCAGGTTCCTGAACTTAGGAAATCAGAGTCACAAAAGTTAGGAGATGTACCTTTTTAGGATTCCATATCTAACAATATTAGGACAAATGGCAGATTCCCTGATGTCCTTACATACTTACCTGCATTGGTCCAATGTCTTTTTCATTTAGTTTGACCTTTATAAGTTCTGTCTGCCTGCTTCTCCAACAGATATTTTCAAAATGTTCAGGTGCGTAATGCTTTGAAATTTCATCTTTGTCATAATTCTTGAATACACCTTGTGAAACACAGGTCTGCCTTGGTTGGTTACCTAGGCATAGTCTCTGCACTCTAGAAGCCAATACTCAGTCAAATGCAAAGCAAACATATCTTCATGAGAAAATATAAAATAAAGACTAAAAAGCATTTACTTTGTAAATGTATATAAGGTAATTGGATTATGTCAAGTGCAGAGAAGGAATAGCAGGTGTTGCCTGGTTTAACCCACTACCCCTCAAAGAGATATGTGGTTTTTCTCAAAAGCATCACTTAACTATGAGAATCCACTAGCCTCATAAATTTTTCAATATCCTTCCTTTCTTCTCTCCCATTATTTATGACACTCTATACCTGGGAAAGCAAGTCAAAATCCCTCACATAAACTAACTTCTTGGGATCCTGGTAGGTCATCAAAAGGTATATAGAGCCCTAATTGGTTTGGTTCAGTGGATAGAATGTTTGCCTGCTAATTGAAGGGTCCCAGGTTCAATTCTAGCCAGGGCACATGCTCTGGTTGCAGGCTTGATCCCCAGTAGAGGGCATGCAGGAAGCAGCCAATTAAGGATTCTCTCTCATTATTGATGTTTATATCTCTTGCTCCCTCTCCCTTCCACTCTGAAATCAATAGAAAATATATTTTAAAAAAGGTACATAGAGATTTCTAAAATCTAATTTAGACTGAAACTCATAACTCATATGACACTGCTAATTTCTAAGTTGTAGAGAGAGTGACCTCTTGCTCTGCTATTAATAGAACTAATAAAAGTACAGGCCATCAAAATTTTTAATGTCTGTGCCTCAAAGGACAAAAGCAATTGAATAAAAAACAATGTATAAAATAGAAAAATATTTTCAAAACATATATTTAATAAGAAATTAATATTAAGAATATATATTTTAAAAACTCTTACTGTCCAACAGCAAAACAACATAATTTAAAATGAACAAAAAGGAAAACTACAGGATACCAAAAAAAAAAAAGAGGTAGAAGAAGATATAAACAGATGGAAGGATACATTGTGTTCATGGATTGGTAAAATCAACATCATTAAAATGTCCATACTACCCAAAGCAATCTATAGATTCAATGCACTCCCCATTAAAATACCAATGGCATCTTTCAGAGACCTAGAATTCATCTGGAATTAAAAAAGACCCTGAACAGCTGCAGCAATCCTGAGAAAGAAGAACAAAGTAGGTGGGATCTCAATACCAGATATCAAGCTTTATTACAAAGCCACTGTTCTCAAAACTCTTTGGTACTGGCACAAGAACAGACATATAGATCAATGGAATAGAATAGAGAACCCAGAAACTGACACAAGATATGCTCAATTAATATTTGACCAAGGAGGCAAGAACATACATTGGAGTCAAGAAAGTCTCTGCAATAAATGGTATTGGGAAAATTGGACAGATACATGCAAAAAAAAAAAAAAAAAGAAACTAGACCACCAACTTACACCATACACAAAAAATAAACTCAAAATGGATAAAGGACTTAAACATAACATGGGGAACCATAAAAATACTAGAGGAATCCACAAGCAGCAAAATCTCAGACATATGCTGAAGCAATTTCTTCACTGACACAGCTTCTAGGACAAAGGAAACTAAAGAGAAAATAAAAGGTTTTTGCACAACAAAAGAAACCATCAACAAAACAACAAGAAAGCCCACTCCATTGGAATATTTGCCAATGTTATCACTGGTAAAGAATTAATCTCCAACATTTACAGGGAATTCATACAACTCAATAAAATGAAGATAGATGATCCAATAAAAAAGGGGGGGTCAATGGACCTAAAAGGACACTTTTTGAAAGAAGACATAAGGAAGGCCAAGAGACATATGAAAAGATGCTTAAAGTCACTAATCATCTGAGAGATGCAAATCAAAATGACAATGGGGTACTATCTCACACCTGTCAGAATGGCTATCATCAACAAATCAGCAAACAAGTGCTGGAGAGGATGCAGACTGGTGGAGAACAGTATGGAGTTTTCTCAAAAATTGAAAATGAAACTCTCATATGACCCAGTGATCCCACTTGTAAGATTATATCCCAAAAAACTAGAAACACCAATCACAAAGGATATATGCACTGCTGTGTTCATAGCAGCATAACTTACTATAGCTAAAATTTGGAAACAGCCTAAATGCCCATCAGTAGATGAGTGGATTAAACAACTGTGGTACATATGCACAATGGAATACTATGCTGCCGTAAAAAAGAGTTCTTACCATTTGCAACAGCATGGATGGAACTGGAGAGCATTATGCTAAGTGAAATAAGCCAGTCAGAGAAAGATAAATATCACACAATCTCACTCATTTATGGAATATAATGAACAACATAAACTAATAAACAAAAACAGATCCAGAGACAGAGAAGCATCTTTTAGACCATCAAACCTCAGAGGGAAGGTAGGAGAGGGTGGAGGTAAGAGGGAGAGATCAACCAAAGGACTTGTATGCATTCATATAAGCCTAACCAATGGACACAGACAATAAGAGGGTAAGGGCATAAATGGGGGTCTGGGGGGAACAATGGGCCGATAAGGACACATATGTAATACCTTAATCAATGAAGAAAAAAAATAAAATGGGCAAATATTTGAATAGACATTTTTTCCCAAAGAAGATACACAAATGGCAAAAAAATCAGAAAATATGTTCAATATCATCAATCTTTAGGAAAATACAAATCAAAATCACAGTAAAATGTCATCTCTCATATATCAGAATGGCTACTATCAATAAAACAGAAAATAAGTGTTGGTAAATTTGTGGTTCAATTAGAATCTTTGTGCACTGTTGATGGGAATGTAAAATGGTGTACCAGGTATAGAAAACAGTAAAATGTTCGCTCAAAAAATATAATTATTTTTTGATTAATCAATTCCACTTCTGGATATACACCCAAAGAATTAGAAGCAAGGTTTCAAAGAGATATTTGTACAGCCATGTTTATAGTAGCATTGTTTATACTAGCTTAAGAGGTAGCAACCCGATTTTGTAGATATCTATAATGATATATACATATTATGGAATGTTATTCAGCCTTAAAAAAAGAAGAAAATTCTGACACATTCTACAAAATGAATAAACCTTAAAGGCATTATGCTAAATAAAATTATATCCAGTCACAAAAATGCAAATACTATATTATTCTACCTATAAAAGGAACCTAGAACAGTCAAATTCATAGAGACAGAAAATAAAATGGTGGTTGCAAAAAGTTGTAGGGCAGAGAATAGACATTTATTGCTTAATGAATTGAGAGTTTCAGTTTTGTGCAATGAAAAGTTCTGGAGGTTGGCTGCACAGCAATGTAAAGGTACTTAACACTACTGAACCTTACATTTAAAAGTTATAGTGATATATATTTTATTTTATGTGTATTTTACCACACTAAACACATTTCTAAAAGTATTTCCAGAGTGGTTATTAATTTTTAACTTAAATCCTAAGATATGAAATAATTGAATGTAGATACTAAGCAATTAATTAAACATTCCCTAGTCTCTCTGAAAAAGTATCTGTGAAAAATATCATGGACTTTTTTAGGAGAAAAATAAATTATTTGCTTCTTCTTACTGAACTTTAGTAAGTAATTTAATTGATTTATCATTTTCTGAAAAAGAAAAAAAATCAAAGGGTACATTTATAACTCTATTACAAAGTGGTACAAAAGATTTTGATAT
Source organism: Antrozous pallidus (assembly GCA_027563665.1). Lineage (NCBI taxonomy): Eukaryota > Metazoa > Chordata > Mammalia > Chiroptera > Vespertilionidae > Antrozous > Antrozous pallidus. The sequence goes on along the minus strand of CM050514.1, from coordinate 108,650,198 downwards.
TTTTTTACAATAGGATATTCAGAAAATGAATGTATACTATTTTTGGCATTATAGCCATATTTACTCCAAAATTTGGTTTTCTAGACATTAAAATATTTTGTGGTATCCAAACTTTAACAATAATGGATGTGTGCACTCAGAACAATTAATGGAAACTGACTAGTTAACCATATTAGGTAGACTGAAATTTCTGATTTATCTAGTTAACAGAGAATACCAATTTTTGAAGAATTGCATGAGTCTACTATAGCTATTATTTAGGTATATATCACCTAAATTCTTGTGCAATGCAATGCCCTTATGGTAACTAATCCCAAGATGGTACCAGTATTCTTGGCCTCCTTGCATTCATGTCCATGTATAATCTCATTCTCTTGAGTGCCAGTTTCTTTTCTTTTTTTTTTTTTAAATATATTTTATTGATTTTTTACAGAGTGGAAGGGAGAGGGATAGAAAGTCAGAAACATCGATGAGAGAGAGACATTGGTCAGCTGCCTCTTGCACGCCCCCTACCGGGGATGTGCCCGCAGCCAAGGCACATGCCCTTGCCGGAATCGAACCCCGGACCCTTCAGTCCGCAGTCCAACGCTCTATCCACTGAGCCAAACCGGTCTCGGCTGAGTGCCAGTTTCTAAGACTACAATGTAACCAAGGGTATTAGGATGTCATTTCATAGGTTACAGGAAGACTGGCTTCCACTTTAGATGTCTTCTATCTATCTATCATCTATCTATCTATCTATCTATCTATCTATCTATCTATCTATCTATCATCTATCTATCTATCATCTATCTATGTATCTATCAGTTATCTATCTATCATCTGTCTCTCTATATCATCTCTGTCTCTCTGTCTTTCCCTCTCTCACTGAACTTTCTTAGGGGAAACCAGCTGTAGTGTCATGAGTAGCCTTATGGAGAAATTCACAAAAAAGGAAGTGATATCTGAAGATAACAACTGATGAGGATCTGAGGCATGTCAAAAGCTCAGAAATGGATTCTTCCTCAGTTGAGATGACTGTAGTCCCTACCAACACCTGATGGCATCTCACGAGAGACTCTGATCCAGAGGTACCAGCTAAAACTGTGCTTCAATTTCTAATCCACAAAATCTATGAGGTAAGAAATGTCTGTTTAAAGCTGGTAAATTTGAGGATATTTGGTTATACACTGGTAGACAATAAATACATTACCAAATGAATCCAATATAATTAACTTTTAAAAGTAATGTTTTGCATATAATTTTTATACATTTTTTTGTAAAGCTACACATTAAAACTCTCTTTGCCGTGATTTCTATCTTTTTACCTTGTCCCAAGTCCTGCACTAATAGGGTAATCTAGCTTCTGATGTCTGTATCACACATGTTCAGCCTGATTTAATTGATATTTTAATTATCTATCCTTGTCTACCATCTTTTCAATGTTCTTAACAATCTCTCTTTTTTTTGAGTCATAATTAGAACATTTTTTTTCAATTTGCCTCCAATTATTTAGAGATATCAGGAAAAAGCAGTATATATTTATGAGCTATTGAAGTTCTGAGTAAGTGGTGTATTAATGAGCACAATTTAATTGGTGGCTGTTCCTCAAATGCATTTATTAACAATAGAGAAAATCCTTCGGTTCCTATTCAGAATCTATTTCTCATTACTCAGAATCACTACCAACATTTACCATGCTTATGTCAATAGCCTCCTAATTTGTCTTCTTCCTTCTGTCTTTATTTTCCTTCAGTCCCTTCTCAACATGGACGCCAGAATGATCCTATTAAAACCAGTCAGGGCATGTCTGACTTTAGTTCAAAACCCTTCCATGGATCTTTATCCTACAGAAAGTAAAAGGCACTAAAGTGTCCCAATCTTCAAATCCCACAACCCATGAACTCCTTACACTGCCAACTCTTCACTTCGCTCCAGACAGTTATCTTTGCCTCCATTTCTAGGGATACCCCCACGTTAGGGCTTTTGCTCTAGTTAGATCCTCTGCCTGAAATAAAGGGTGTCCCTCCCCCGCAAAAAAATGAATACACGCTTTAACAACTTATAGCTCAATTCTGAAAATGAAATGTATTTTAATAAACACTGCCTTTATAATTACTCAAAGTATATGTAGACATTTTTGGGAAACTCTGTATTCTTTGCCAGATATAATTTTGGCTAACTTATTGTCTCCTTCAAGTCTTTGCTCACAATTTCATCTTTCCAGAGAACCTACTTTTGTCCCTACTAAATATTGTAATTCCCTACTCCCTGCTACAGCCTCTAGAATTCACCATCACTTATCAATGATTAATTTACTAAATACTTGACTTGTTTATGCATTTATAGTTTATTATCTTCTCCACTGCACTATAAATCCCACGAGAAAGGGATCTTTGCTTTGTTCACTGTTGCATTTTAATCTAGGCATGTAGTAGACACTGAACCCATATTCATCACATTGAACTGTGAATGACTTGAGTTAATTTGCCCTTTTAGTTCTTGAAACATGAAAAGTGGTAAAAAAAAAAAAGTATTAATGATAAGTAAATAGAAATGCTGAAAAGTCCTCATACTGAATAAAGGAAAATACCCAAGCAACAGGGTCTTTCTTTTCCCTCAAAACAAGAACGTGATGGAACATATTAACGAAGAGAAGCATGATTTACATATTATTATTTTCAACATCTTGACTAAGAAAATTAAATGGTTCTATAAATACTTCATACACTTTGGTAACTGCAACTTCTTCACTGTTCTTCCCTTGTTATTTTTTCATTTTCTTTAAAGGGTTGTAGACAATAAGCAATATCCTATTCCTTTGGGAAAGAATTGATCCCTTGGCCTCTTGGACTCCTTCATGGAGTTTGTCCCCACAGGTTTACTTAGCATCCTAAGTGGGGTGATAGAACCAGAGGGTGATTTCTTACTGAAAACCATGCAAACAAAAATAATAGTAAGTACTTTTTATTTTGGTCACTGAGTGAAATGAAACAGATGACTAGCAAAAAGCACTTTTCAATATCACCTTTTAAAAATATATTTTACTGATCTTCATTATCTCAGGGACATAAAATGCTTATAAGCTCACCTTTACTATTGCTATTCATATAAGAATTAATCATATTTAATAAAAGGGTAATATGCAAATTAACTATTGCTCAATCACAAAGATGGCGGTGCCCATAACCACAAGATGGCGGCACCCAGTCCTCTCAGCTCCGCCGGAGTCCCCCAGTCCTGGGGGGGGGGGGGAGGGGGGTGGCAGCCACTGAGAGCAGACAGTATGAGCGGCCTGGTGGAATGTTTGCTTCATCACCCCAGCAATGAGGCAAGTGCTCTGCACTAGGCCAAGGATGGGCCTCTGGGCCACAGAGAGCCTCTGGGCAGTGGGCGCAGAGTGGCCAGCCCGCGGAGAGCTACTGGCACACAGATTCGTGCGCAGGGCTACTAGTATCAAATCACAGGTTTGAAATAAAAAAGACACCTTACTGAACTTTTAAAAATTATTGAGATATAATTGACATTTAACATTGTATTAGTTTTAAGTGTACAAAATGATTTGTTATATGTATATATTATATATATTTTACATGTATATATTATTAAATGATTACTTCCAACAGTAAATCCACTAATAGATTTTTTTAAATCTCCATGCTTTATCTTAAGAGTGTTTAAACATGTAGCTAGATTTTACATTATAATAAAAATTATACTTAAAATATTTCTCATGTATATAGTTTTTCATCATATTTCCCTAAAATAAAATCCTCAGCATTTAACTGACACAGATTGACCTTCAGAGATTTCATAATATATTATATAATTATATTATTTAAGCCATATAATGTCTTTTTTAAAAAGACACATTAGTCTCTAAGTTCTAAATGAGAAAGTAGATTATAAAAATCAAATTTCTTTGCACTTAATATTAGCTAAAGCACTGTTAAAACATCATTGATCAAATTATATCTAAAATATCTTTATAATGTAAATTTGTATGTAATAAAATATTTCTAAAAACTAGTTTGTAATGTACTAATTGTGAATAACAATATTTAATACAACTAAATTCTAGATCAGCGGTTAGCAATTTCGTTGCTGCTTTTTGTAAATTAAAGTTTTTTGGAACATATGCAAGTTCATTCTTTTGTGTATTGTCTACTGTGCTAAAAAAAAAAAAAGCAGAATTAGTAGTTGTAACTGAGGTTGTATGGCCTACAAATCTAAAATAAGTACTATTTGGCCCTTTACCGAAAAGAAATTTGCTGACCTCTGTTCTAAACAAATGAAAAACGTGGGACAGCTCCTTATAAATCATTACACTGAAGTTACCCTCATGTTCCTTTTATCACTTAAATGGGAGGGAGAACTTTGAGAAATTTCAGAATGTTCTGGGTGTCAGTAGTTAGTATAAACCGACCAGGAAAAGACAGAAAGAACTATTGGCCGTTATTAGCTGCTTAGGCTAACCACACTCATGTTACCACATTATCCCTCTTCTAAATCTTCCAAGTGCCTAAGGCATATAAGGTCTTCAGTTTATCAGAAATGTTGACTTCTTTCTCATGGCCTGATTTTACCTGCTTTCCTAAATTGATCTTGTTTTTTCAGATTGTGGTTGGGTGAAACTGTTGGCTGCTTTGGCCTAGATGCATTCTATGGTTCTGTGAGCTACTTTTGTCCTCCTCTGTTGGGTGCCAAGATTCTCAAACCTTAAACTTCAACAACACTTTCCAACTTCTGATTCTTAGATTCCCATCTCAGGATGCCCTTCCTGTTCTGTTTCCTGGCCAAGCAAAAGTCAGTGAGTAATAAAGGATTTAAATGGCGTTTTGATGCATTTAACATGTCATTAAAGGGAAATAATAGAAACCAGAATTACTTAATATTAAATAAAAAGGGCAAATGGAAAATTAAGGCTGCTAAATTCTGAAATTCCACAACTATCCTTCATATAAAGAAAGAAAATCATTTGTTTTGTATATTCATGAAGTGACAGATGTAAAAAAAATAAAAATGTGGCAAACATTACCATTGGAATAAAACAATTAAAAAAATTCAAAAATCACAAAATTTCAAGGTGAAAAAATTCCATAAGCAAGATAGCTCTCAACATTAAGTTTTCATCTTGAAAATGTCACTTTGATATCCAGGTGGAGGTTTGAAGAGAGCATCAGAAAATTATAAAGAAATTGCTGAGACCGGTTTGGCTCAGTGGATAGAGCATCGGACTGCGGACTGAAGGGTCCCGGGTTCGATTCCGGCAAGGGTATGTACCTTGGCTGCAGGCACATCCCCAGTAGGGGCGTGCAAGAGGCAGCTGATCAATGTCTCTCTCTCATCGATGTTTCTGACTTTCTAACCCTCTCCCTTCCACTCTGTAAAAAAATCAATTATATATATATAGAATTATGAAGAAATCTACTACAATCCAGTCTCTTTGTGATGTCACAGTCAAATAACAAAATTTGGAGCAAAAAATATTTAAAAGCAATACAAGATTTCTTGGAATTTCAAGAATAGTGTTATAAAAAATCCACTTTTTTCACCCATCTTTCTATATCTCTCAATACCTAGGACTACAAACAAAACTTCCTTCCATTCTTTTTTTTAAGTGTTTTTTTTTATTGATTTTTAGAGAGAGAGGCGGGGAGAGAGAGAGAGAGAGAGAGCACATTAATTAGCTGCCTCCTGCATGCCTTCTACTGGTTATCGAGCTCACAGCCTCAGGCATTTGCCCTGACTAGAAATGAACCAGCGACCTTTTGGTGCATGGAATGATGTCTGACCAGCTGGGCCACACTAGTCAGGCACTTTCTTCCATTCTTAATTGGGTGTTAGGATTTTCTCCCACTCTTCTCCTTGCCCTTCTGGGAGTGTGTAAAGTTTGATTTTGAAGTGTTTTGCATTATCCAAGAGGAGCTTTCCAAAGACAGATGGATAACATACATGTGCTGTAAAAATAGTTAATAGGGAAATAACTTGAGATGATGGCTAGCTTTGTTTAATGTCGTATGAAATTTTCATAAACAATCTAAACATTATTGTTAAGAACACGTGTATTAAGTTCATGTAAGTGGAATAGAAGTTTTATGAATGGACTTTTCAATAATAAAAAAAAAACCACACAAAGACAGATGGATAAATGAGACTGTGCCTTAGACGAGCGGACATGAGATTCGTCACTGTAAAGGTGATAGTTTGACCAGAGAATAAGGCTTAGAGGACTGAAGGCAAAATGCCGTGACCTGCAGCGGGGGTTCAGGATCTGCAGGAGGGGCCAACACACAAATGAAAATCCTGGACAAAAATATTAATTATTAAAGGGTAGGGACTAAATGGAGCCTCTTTCTTCAAGAGGCACACTGAGTCCTTGCCTTATCTGCTTTTTATTCAGTTTTAGATACACATCTTGCCCTCAGTAAAGCACAGCAAGCACCTAGTAGACAGTTTCAAAGGTCAGTAAAGATCAGTAAGGTCCAGTAAGTATTTACTTGGAGGGGATCAGGTCGGCAAATTGCTTCAAGCCACCGCAATCTCAAAATGAACAATTGGTGCTTAGCATCAGTCCTTCTAACACTCAAGGTCCATCAGCCTCCTGCCTTCCTTGTTGCCTTTCATGATAGTGCTGACTGGTATGTGGTGGCTTCCCACAGCAAAATACTTGATAAAGTCAGACACCCTAAATCATGGTCCTTCTGCCTAGTGTTGCTCATACCAATAGAGTGAGACAGTATTCAGTAAAGTAAGTCAGAAACTTTGTTCTTTGGCCAAGCATTGGAGAAGGTGATAAGCTCATGCTGTAAACCACTTCTCCCCAATTCTGGGCCATCAAGAAACTCTTAAAGGATGAAGGGGGGCAGGAAGGTGGAGGTAGATGAGTTTAGGGATGGAGATTCCCTGGGAAGAGTGGATAGTTCTCTGATTTACAGGGGAACATATGCAATTCCAAAACATGCTTGGAATATGACTAGCCATACAAAGCATATCCCATTTTAATGTTAGATCTCCATCTCGGGACATGATTTTTATTATATTAATGAAGGAAGTTTAACCAAAGGTGACTTTGGAAGGGGTTTCAGAACCCATCTTAGGTCTTTCTAGCTTAAATCAGTTTCTTAGCGGTGGTTCCCTGACAGCAGGCTTTTTATTGAGGAGTTCAGCCTGACTTAATCAGGGCATATCTTGGATAGAATATAAGAAATTCAGTAGAAGGTTAGAGATTAATTAATGATGTGGGTAGCACAACCAAGTAACAAAAAATAATATAAGAAACCAAGAGCTTCTAAAAGACTGCAAAGTTAGAATAGAGAAGTAGAAGGAAAAGAAGCAAGTGAGGGAAGAAAATGCTTCTCGTAGCAAATGTCAGATATTACAGAGAAGTTGAGACACTTATGAATTGAGAATTGCGAGTAGCCCAAAATAGGCTTGAGAATTTTCCATTGTATCTGAGTCTATTAAGAACCATTTCCACCTGCCCGGTATGGCTCAGTGGCTGGGCATTGACCCATTGACCAGGAGGCTATGGTTCTATTCCAAATCAGGGCACATGCCAATAGGGGGTGTGTAGTATCCATTATTCTCTCTCATCATTAATGTTTCTCTCTCTTTCCCTCTCCCTTTCTCTCTCTGAAACCACTAAAAATGTATTTTTTTAAAAAGCATTTCAGTGGATATGTGGACCATAGGCTGATTGGCAACAAGAGTATTGACTGCTTTTCCAATAATTTTGTCTATAGAGTTGAAATGGGAATCTACCAACCCTAGGACCTATGTAAAGGGGGCTGTGTGGATGCAGCCTCTTTGCAAGAGGACACATAAAGAAGGCTCACCACAAAGGAGATCCAGAAAAGTGAGTGATTGAGGGAGAACTGGGAAAAGTGCGTGAATGAAAAGAGGAATTTACTAATATTTATAGTAGAATAAGGGTTTCAAAGGCATGGCAGAAAGAATTTAATATGGTTACCTAGCCGTATGTGCTATGGATTGTGGGTGGTGGGGAAAGAAGACATTGTTTCTGCCTCTAAGAAGCTAATGGCTCAGTAAAGATACTTGTTTAATTAAATATTTAGTAAGTGCCTACCTACTTTGTGCTAGGAAACACTGTTCCAGGTACTGAGGATACAGTAGGTAGAAGAAAACAAGGTCTAGGTCTTCAGGGAGATTGAATTCCAGTGGAGGCAGACATGCAAATAAAGAAATATTTTAACCTTTTGGGGAGCTATGTTAGCTGCCTTGCTCTATAGCATTGACAATTTCTTCCTTTTTTGCTTCTAGTAACCCCAGTAAGGGAGGCAAAAGTGGAGCAACTTGTCAATTCTATGTGGCAAGGAATTTAGGAGGAGGCAAGCAGTGATTTATGGAGAAAGGGATGGTGATTGGCATGAGTCTTGAAAGCAGAGTGAGTGTGCATCAGGTAGAGCACTAGGGAAAGGCAGGGCAGGCAAAGGGAGAATGTCAGCAAAGGCCAAGAGGCTGGCAGGAAAGTGAAATGGGAATGGGAAGATGACTCATAGGAGAGGAAAGAGAGTGAGAATGTGAGGGGACATACCACCATTACAGCATGCATTTGTGTGGAGGCCAAGGATGGCAGGAATGAAAAGCTCTGTGGGATTAAGAGGCTCCAAGGTTCTGAAAGGGAGACACAGAGAGTGTTCCAGCCTGTGGCCAGACCCAGTCAGCAGGCTTCATTGGGTTTCCAAAATGGATGCCTAGTAAAAGTCCTTCATGCCTCTGCTGAGCTTGTCCCAGCTTGCCTGGGAGGCCAGTGATGAAGGTATTATAGAAACATGTGGGAAGTGAAAGGCCACTAGTCTCATGGATGCACAGATACATGGAGGCATCTGGGCAGATACCCTCCTCGGTTCTCCTCCAGGTTACATCACCATGAGCAGGAGTCCTGTTACCTTGTGCTTTCCAGTTCACATCCAAAATAAAGGAAGTCAGAACCAATGAACTTTAAGGTTTCTTTTAGAGCTGAAATTCTAAGGATCTGCTTACAATAAGAAAATGTACTGTTCTGTTTTTCTATTTTTACCTTTGAACAATTCCCTTCCCACAAAAATAAAAAACAAAATTTTTTTAGTAAAGGACTCAACAGATATTAGAAGTGCTATCAATATGAAAACAATTAATTCATTACATATTAGCAAGAAGTTTTTATTCTTCACATTTAAAGTTAATCAATCAGTCCCAGCTGGTTTGGCTCAGTGGATAGAACATCTGTCTGCAGACTGAAAAGTCACAGGTTCAAATCCCTAGTGCGGATCAAGTCTGCCTGGGGCTGTAGACTTGATCCGCACCAAGGGGCATGCAGAATGCATGAAGAAGGCAGCCGATCAATGATTCTTTCTCATAATTGATGTTTCTATCTCTCTCTCCTTCTCCCTTCCTCTCTGAAATAAATAAAAAATATATTAAAAATAATAAAATTAATCATTATAAACTCCATATGCAAATAATAGAAACCACATTTGCATTCTTTTTCACCCTTTATGTTTACTTTGATTGTCTGATTATAAAATGCTCCAAAATTTGACTCTTTCTGTTTTTTTTTTTTGTTTGTTTGTTTTTTTTGCATACTGGTAAATCAGTATGCAAATTAAGCTACACCCAAAGATCCAGGTTCTGCTAGTAGGAGTGCTGGGTATAAATTAATATCATTTTTATAAAACTTTTAAAATTTAAGAATTTTTTTGTCCTGAAATCTATCATTTTATTCAGATAACTATTTGGAGCATCAACAGAAAACTTGGGAGATGAAAAATGTCAGATAAACTAGACCCTTTGAGTTTATCTACAGATGTGCTCTATCTAAATCTTTGACTTTGGGAAAAATGCCTCCCTGTCATTTTCTGGCATTTGTAGTAATTTTTTAGTTGCTTTTCATCTCTAGTCCTAGCACTCCTTTGACCCAACATGATTATCCTTTTATTAATATTTACCTTCCTTCCTAAGGAGAGTCTGCTGGGATTTCATTTAAGTCCTCTTCATTTCTTTGTAGGTAACACCCCACTGATCAGAAATGAACTCAGATCTTGAGTCATAGAGGCCCTGGACACTATTCTCTATGGAAAACTGGACTCTGCTCCTCATTCTGCAGTGCCCTGTGTCATCGTCCTTTGTTTATCGTCTTTGAGCCAGTTTTCGATCCATTTGATGGCACTTCTCTCCAAATCAATTTCTATTAATTTTTCATGTCAGGCTTTGCAAGGCACTGCATTCGATGGGTGACGGAGGTCCAGGCATATTGCAGCTACGAGATCAGCTCATCCAGTGATTTTGTAATTAGTTTTCAAAACATGGGGGTGGGGCAGGTGGGCGGATCAGGTTTCCTGGCACAATCTGCCAGCGCTGTCTAGGCTGCTGGTGAAAATTCATGTGTGGGAGATCTGACGCAGGCGCTGCTTTAAAACCACCGTAAGTCAGAGGATCTTTTTAATGGACCTGAAATGCCAGCTGCTCTTCACATTCCCACCCATGTGGTCTAATGAAGCGGCCCCCTTTTCAGCAGCTCCAGCCAGGAATCTCTGAGTCGTTTTGATCCTCTTTCATCCTTTGATCAACATTTGATCTATGGAATGAAGCCACCTTTTGAGAGCCCCTCAGCATCCCTCACTTGTGCTCCCCTTCACGCCCTCAGTTATTAATGCTCCGTGGCCCTGAACTCATTTCTAACTGGCTGTACCTCTGCAACTCTTTGTTCTTTGGTATAAGGCAGCCACTGGGCTGTTTTAATTTGTTTTAAAACCAGCTGGTCAAGTTTCCCCGGACCACAGGCACATGCCTCTTTCCTCAGGCACACCTTGTCCTCATTGCTCTGAGCCTTGGCTCAGGTCTCTCATTTTCTTCAGCGGGCAAATGGAGCTATTTGGAACTCGTCGCATTGTTGAAGTTTTAAAACATTTCATCTCGATAACAATTCAGTGGATTTATGTGTAGTGGCTGAGGTAAATGGGTGGGCAGGGGAGACCTTGTGGAGCTCTCGCCTGAGTTACATAGGAACACTTAGATCTAAATAGTTCTCTACAGTCTTGTGCTATTTTAAAACAAAGACAGTTCTAGACTGGCTCCCTAAATCTGCCATTTATTGTTTTGCAAATCATCCTGATGCAAAACTCTCAAAAAGTTGAAAAACGTTACTGACAATAAAGGGTTATAAGCATTATGTTCAACCCTTTGTATAGGTTTGAAGGGCTCCCCTCCTCCATGGGAATAGCCACTGGTTTTTAACTTCTCCTTATTTTGGGAGTATCTTGCTCTCGTATATATGAATTCTGCACTGTGCAGCCCTCTCAAATCTCTGCTCTCAAAGTGAATTTATAATACTTGACCTTTTAATCTAGCATATCAGGCCTTTCTGTAATTCAATTAAACTTTTCATCGGATGAACCTAACTACCAAATGTCATCTTACCTCCAGCAGTGGAAGTTAAAACAGAAATATCAGACACTACAAACAACAGAGTCCAAACAGATCATTAATACCAGATGAAACACCTTTAGACTGTTTTACAATGACTTCGTGCTTAGCTGTTGAAATAAGCTGTCAAACACAATGTTGCTTTGTGTTCAAGGAATACAAAGTAATATATCAAACACATTTGTTTTAAAGAACGTCTGGCTCTGAGAAAGATGAACATTTTCACATGGACATTTATATAGAGTGTTGGTGTGAATAGAATTGCTGTTTTAAAGACAGGAAATATTAAATGTAGACATGTTATGCTCAAAAGATTGTCCTTTGCTAATCCTATATAATAAAAACCTAATATGCAAATCGACCGAACGATGGAATGACCGGTGGAAAATACCGGTTGTTATGATGCACCCTAACCACCAGGGGGTAGATGCTCAACGCAGGAACTACCCGTAGCCCGCAGGCCCCAGGGCAGCCAAGGCTGGTGCCAGCAGAGGCCCCTGATCACCTCATCAGTAACCCCACAAATCAGTCCTGCTCACCTGACAGGCCTAGGGATGCTACCCATGCACAAATTTCATGCAGTAGGCCTCTAGTAAGATGTAATGGAAAATAAGAAAGACCCAATTAAAATATACAGAATGAAAAGGAATATTAGAAAATATGGCCCACGTTGTCATGAAATATTGATAAATTTTTACTCCCTTTTAAGCACTTTGAAATACATTTAAACTTAAAATTAAAAATTGAAAGTGTGTGAATAGTAAGTAAGTAAAGTTCAGCTCTAATTTTCAAACTTCAAATAAGTGTTTTCTTCTTCCACTTTCCCAAAGAGATTCAAACAGATCTGGTAAAACCAGCAAGAAATATGAATGACATTTGTTATACTTTATGACCTTTGTGCTTTGTGAGGATCTGTTTTTTGATTAATAAAGAAAGCTGCTAGGACTATTGGTCGCAGGAAGATGCATATATTGTTCTGTGAGATGAGGAAGGAGATGACAGGGCCCTGTTATGATAAGTAGTAAAGGGAAAAGATACTGTATGCAAAGCACCTAACACTGCTCCTGGTGCAGAGTTGGCACTCAGTAAATTCCATTAAGTAAAACTATTGAGCCAAAGCGTGGTCAGGGATGCTTGGCACAAAGGACAACTGGTCTGACCTCTACAATTAAAATGTTTTCCTAGACCCGCCGCTTGGCCTGTCCCCTCTGAACTGGATCCCATCCCTTTCCGCACCTTTTAAGGGATGCGAACTCTGTTGATGTAAGTGGTGGTTTGGGGACAGAATTCTCTAATGGAAAAGATACACTAGAAGGTGCTGGGGATACTTCTGAGGCGATGGATACTCAAGCGGACTTGGCTGATGAAGAGAATGGCCTGCAGTTGGGAGAAGTAGAGCTGCAGTGTGGGATATGTACAAAATGGTTCACAGCAGACACCTTTGGCATAGATACCTCATCCTGTCTACCTTTCATGACCAATTACAGTTTTCACTGCAATGGGTGCCATCATAGTGGGAATACCTATTTCTTCCGGAAGCAAGCAAACTTGAAGGAAATGTGCCTTAGTGCTTTGGCCAACCTAACATGACAGTCCCGAACACAAGATGAACATCCAAAAACCATGTTCTCCAAAGATAAGGATATCATACCATTTTGATAAATACTGGGAGTGCATGACGACCAGACAAAGACCTGGGAAAATGACGTGGCCAAATAACATTGTTAAGACTATGAGTAAAGAAAGAGATGTATTCTTGGTAAAAGAACACCCTGATCCTGGAAGTAAGGACCCAGAAGAAGATTACCCCAAATTTGGGCTTTTGGATCTTAGTAATATTGGTCCTGCTTATGACAACCAAAAACAAAGCAGCGCTGTGAATACCAGTCAGAATTTAAATGGGGGAATTGCAGCAGGAAGTAGTGGAAAAGGAAGAGGAGCTAAATACAAACAGCAGGATGGAGGGTCCACAGGGACCACCAAGAAGGCCCAGAGTGACCCTTTATTTTCTGCTCAGCACCTTCCTCCTCATGGCTACACCTTGGACACCCTTTCAACAAAGATGTCTATCAGTATATTCTAACGGAGCTTGATCCCCACGCCCCTGAACCTGAGAAGCTTGAACTTGACTGCTGGGCAGGAAAACCTATTCCTGGAGATCTCTACAGAGCCTGCTTGTATGAACGGGTTTTGTTAGCCTTACATGATCGAGCTCCCCAGTTAAAGATCTCTGATGACTAGCTGACTGTGGTTGGAGAGGAGGGCTACTCTATGGTGTGGACTTCTCATGGGGTCTGAAAGGGGCCTGGTACTTCAAAATTATGGTGGATGAGATGCCACCAGACACTGCTGCTAGACTAGGCTTGTCTCAGCCATTAGGTAACCTTCAAGTTCCCTTAGGTTATGATAAATTTAGCTATTCTTGGAGGAGCAAAAAGGGAACTAAGTTCCACCAGTCCATTGGCAAACACTACTCTTCTGGCTATGGACAGGGAGATGTCCTAGGATTCTATATCAGTCTTCCTGAAGACAGAGACAGCCAAGTCACTGCCTGATACTTATAAAGATAAGGCTTTGATAAAGTTCAAGAGTTATTTGTATTTTGAGGAAAAAGACTTTGTGGACAAAGCAGAGAAGAGCCTCAAGCAGACTCCCCACAGTGAGATAATATTTTATAAAAATGGTGTCAATCAAGGTGTGGCTTACAAAGATATTTTTGAGGGGGTTTATTTTCCGGCCATCTCATTGTACAAGAGCTGCACGGTTTCCATTAACTTTGGACCATGCTTCAAGTATCATCCAAAGGATCTCACTTACCGCCTATGAATGATATGGGCTGGGGCGCTTTCGTAGAACACACTCTGGCTGCTGTATCATTTGGAAACAGAGTGGATTGGAAGCGGAGTCCTCTGTGGGAACCCTGAGCAGGTCCCTCTTCCTTTGCAGACATGGACTTTCTGGGGAATGATATTGGGGGATTTTCTTTTTGTTTTTAACTGTGACAAACATTACCCCCAAGACCCTGCAGTAACCTCTACTGTTAGCAAGGTAAAAGGCGGGGAGGGGGGTGGGACCTGGGAGAGACTCCCTGCCCTTCTGTACTCTGCCTGCTTCTAGTGACTGCTTTCATTTTGTGTGCAATATGCCAACTGCTGACCCTAGAATCCCATGAGCTCCCTGTGAAACTGGTGCTGTACCATGTTCCCCACTCCTGGGGCTTGTTATCTTACTGTATTCTCTAGGGAGTGGATAATGTTGTCCAAGTAGCTAACTTATTTAGAGACTTTTCCCCCTCTGTGGCATTGACTCCTTCCCGTCTGATTTGCAAGGACGGTGGGTCTGTTTCTGAGAACAGCTGGAATCAGTGGCTGTGCATACCAAACCAATCTAAGAGCTCTCACTTTGGGGTGGGTTTGTTTTTGTTATTAATTTTGAAATACACTTTGAACACTGGGATCTCTGAAATTACCATGCCTCTAGAACTGTAATTGTGAAAGGAACTCGCTTGCAGCTTTAATAATTAGAAACATTTTCCAAATAAAACTTATGATCATGAAAAAAAGAAATGTTTTCCTAGCTGGTTTGTGTTTTCTCCCCAAAGTTAAAGAGGATATGTGGATGTGTTGTAAGTGGAGCTAATGTAGATTGTCGTCACTACTCCTTCCCAATGACAGAGTGTGACAGATCTGAGGGCCTTTGCAGTTTACTAGCCCTGCTTTACACTCCAGGCTATGGTAGACACACAACATCGCATCTCTTGGAGCTTTAATTTTGTTTCATTTGAAAAATGTGCATAATACCACCTATTTCTCAGAGTTGTCATGAGAATGAAAGGAAGTAAAGTCTGTAAAATGTCCATAAAATTGACTAGTTGTAGCAGATGTTCATTATATGTGACTTTCCTTTGAGGGAGAGAGTTGGCAAGAGCTAGATAGCTGTACACATGGGAGCAACAATTACATGAATTGAGCCAGGACAGTTGGGAATAGGGAGGGCATGGGCAGCTTGGTGCACACTCTGGATCCTCCAGTTCAGGCTAAGAGTAGCAAATTAACTTCCAATTCCTATATGGTCCATATAGAGTACCTTAAGTGGTAAAGTACTCATGCGTCAGTGTAAGTACCTGAATCACCTGGTAAACTTGATAAGAATGTAAAACACCTTATCTATCTCTTATGGATCTGGGCCTTTGTGTTCTTTAGCTCTTGAGTGATTCATATGATCTTCAATATTTGTTAACCACTGATGTAGGTAATAGACTCGCAATACACACTTTTGGATTAGAGAGTTCCAGTGTGCATTCCAGTTGTCTAACAGCAGTGTCTTTGACTTCCACCCCAGGTCCCCTTCAATGCCAAAGACTGTGGCTGGAAAAAATTCAGGAGGGTGATGCTCAGCCTAAAGGGGGTATAAGCCAATAGATTGATATTCCCTATCCATCTTCAAGTGGACACTCTGAAAGGCATTCTGTGCACTTCTAAGGAGATCCTATTGGCACATTGCATAATTTTCCCCAGCAACAATCTGAAAAATCACAGTCATTTTAATTTCCCCCTTTATCTGTCCCACATTTCCTGCACTTCACTCCTGTTTTCTGGAATCATCTTAAAAATAAACTACACACAAGTTCATAGCTCCAGTGTTACTTTTGGGACAACTCAAGCTAAATAATATAGTGACGGAAAGTATGCCCAGGGGAGCGGCATGTCCAGCTTCCATATAGGAACTTTACAGTGTATACAACAAGAAAGCAAAAGCAAAATGGGTGGTGTAGAGAAGGAGTAGGAGGTGTGTGTTCAGAGATGTGCCTGATGCCACACCATGGAAAACAGAGGCAGGCACAAAACCGAGCTAAGTCTCATGGCCTATTGGAGCAGAAGACAGGTCAGGCTCCAGATTCTCTTACACAGATGCCAAAAAGAACAAAGGCATCACCTAGAAATTTGGAGACACTGATGTAGTATTTTGAGAATGTCAAGAAATACATCCTTAGAACAAAAATGATATTAGACAGTGTGCAGTAAAGAATTAACTTTGCTCAAAGAGAGGTCTGACCTATGGCCTCACTTCTGGGAAATTATCCCTAAGCCTTTGGGGTGTCTGTTTTATATGAGTGCCTTTGCTTGCCTGAAAGCGTTGGACTATAGCAATAATCACATTGACACTGTGATTTATGGTGGAGGGCCTTAGGCACCAAGTGCCACTTTAGCAGTATCGGGACTGGAGACTAAGATTGGCCATATGAAAGGTCAATCATGTCTATGTAACCAAGCACCAGTAAAATGTAGGACACCAAAGCTTTGGTGAGCTTCCTTAGTTGGCAATATTGCATGCATATTGTCACATGTCATTACTAGGAAAAATGGACACTATCCTCTCCACTCCGTCTGGAAGGAAAAACTAGAAATGCTGCACCTGGGTGACTCCTAGCCCCGCCTTACATAAAAATTTCCTGTCATTTTTAGTCTATGTCCTTTTGTTGTAATAATCCAGAATGGCCAACTGGAAGTCTTTCTAGCAAATTATCAAATCTAAAGTTGGCCTTGGAATCCCTGATCTTGTAGTTAGTGTTAGAAGTGAGGATGGTCATGGGGACCCAGCCTTTCAGCTGGCATTAATAAAAAGGAGAAAAGGGCAGATGTGATAGCTAATTTTAAAAAAATGCAACTCACAAGTAATAGCCACTGCTTTATTTATTGCAAGGCAGAAATGCCTCATGACTTTTTAAAAATAGGTGCTATATTGCAATAGTTCTGACAGACAGGCATTCATATAATGAATGGCTTATAGGATATTCTTGTTGAATAGTTCTGATTTAAATAAAATTAGCTGATAGTTAAATGAGTATGATCACACTTTTTGATTTTTTATAGTAATTCTAGTTCAGCAACTGCTTTTGCTATTTCCCCTTCTAAAGACAATTGAAATTGAGATTAGGATGGATTAATTATGTCAAACTCTCCACAAAGGTGTTGATTGACATTTCAAAACCTAGAGATCAGTTTTACACACACACACATACACACACACACACACACACACACACACATCTGGTTATATGAATATCCTATATAATAAAACCCTTATATGCAAATAAACTCAATGACAGAATAACTGGTCACTATGGTGCGCACTGAACACCAGGAGGCAGATGCTCAATGCAGAAGCAGTCTCCTGGTGGTCACTGTGCTCTCATAGGGGGAGTGCTGCTCAGCCAGAAGCTGGGCTCATGGCTGGTGAGTGCAATGGTGTGGGTGGGAGCCTCTCCTGCCTCCACTGCAGGTGGGCAGTAAGAAGTGAGGGGTCCTGGACTGTAAGAGCCCTGGACTGCAAGAGGGATGTTTGACTGCTGACTTAGGCCTGATCCCCTCAGCCAGCAAGTGGATATCCCCGAGAGATTCTGGACTGTGAGAGGGTGCAGGCCAGGCTAAGGACACCTCCCCTTCAAGTGCACAAATTTCATGCACTGGGGCTCTAGTATTTAAATATGGAGGAAATCCTTTCATTGTCTCATGGAGCATTTCAAGACTCAACTGTGTTTAAATTTTTATCCATTGGTCTAAAGGCAAAGACCAAAGATAACTATTCTCACTGTACTTTTTGGTCTCTCCTATGTCAAGTTTATTAAAATTCCCAACATCTAAAATGTTGCATTTTAATATGGCTTATAAATAATATTACATAAAGAATATTTAACATTTTATATTTTATAGATAACCTATAAAGTTAAATCCTTTTCAAGTCAGACTGACAAGCTATAGTAAATTAAAATTTGCTTTTGAATTGTTTACAAAATCACACTTCATTTCAGAATTACATTTCAGAGTTATCCTTTAATAGCTATTAAAATACATAAAATTATAGAAATGCTGTATGTACATAACTGATAATGGTTGTTTTATAAACTCGTTGGAAGGATTAAGGTAAGGGAGATATACCAGTATAGATTTTAAAGTTATATCATCATAAGCCTTAATATAAATTTTAAAAATAATTTTTAAAAGCTTGCCTGACATGGAAGACAGTTCCTAGAATTGCTTCCACTGTCTCTGCTTCCTGGTATTTATATCTAGTTCAATTTACCCGCCTTGAGCATGAGCTGGACCTAAGGACTTGCTTTGAAGGGATAACAGTTCCAAGATTACCTTACCTTGTAAAAGGTGACTTTCGTTTAGCTCACATTCTTTCTGAGGCTTTCTGATGTGCTCATTCTGGAAGCCAACTGGTCTAGTAGAGGCCTGCAAGGACAACCTCCCGGCGACAGCCTGGAGGGAACTGAGGCTTCAAACCAACGGTCGTGAGGAACAGAATCCAGCCCAAAGCCACATGAGCTGGAAGCAGATCTCTTCTCACCGAACCCTTGAGGTCACTGTAATTTCCTCTTCATGAAAACCCAAGAGCCAGAGAATCCAGCTAAGGCAGAAGGAAGCCTGACTCATGGAATCTGTGAGAAAAATGTTTTAAACACTATGTTTTAGAAACAGTTCTTAAGCAGAGACAATTAAAACAAAAATTTTGCTTTACTTAAATCTGGCTTAAATCTCAGCTTCCCTTCTGTGTGACAGTAGTGTGATTGTTTATAAGTCACTTAAGAGTTTTATTCCTTGATTTTGTTATTTGTGAACTTTGGGATAATAGTAGTATCTACCTTATAAGGTTATTGTGAGAACCAATACAGTGAATTAATCCATAGTAGGACTACATAGCAAAAGCCCAAGATGTATTAACTTTCATTGACACTGTGCTAGGAATTGTGTGGAAATGTAAGTGAGAACTCCTGGAGGGGTCATGGCCATGGGTTTTTCAAGCTAAGACTGAGTCACTTCTTTAGTGATGGCATCTGATGTGACTACCAATTGACTTTGAATGATTAGTTCAGAAAATGTGTGTGACGGGGAGAAAGATTGTAATTGAGTGCTCAGTTTTAAACCTGACAAAGCCACTAAGCTCTAAAGATGCAAGCACCTCATTTGAAGATAGGCAGAAGTTAAAGGTCAATATTGGTGATAATTAGAAAGTATAAAAGGAACTCTCCAATTCGGACCTCTTTAGGGATGTCCAACTTCCAGTTTAAGCCAGGTCCCTGATAGGGCCGAAACTGTCAGTTGGACATCCCTCTCACAATCTGGAACCACTAGCTCCTAACTTCTCACCTGCCTGCCTGATCACCCCTAACTGTCCCCTCCTGATGGCCTGGTCACCCCCAACTGCCCCCCTTCACTGGCCTGGTCACCCCTCACTGCCTCCCTCTGCTGGTCTGGTTGGCCCTCACAGCTCCAGACCCCTCCCCCCGCCTCCCCCCTGCCCCCCTTTCTGGCAACCTGGTCACTCCTAACTGCTACCCTCCACCAGCCTGGTGGGCCCACACAGCCTGCTGTTTGGTTGTTTGGTAGTTCCTCACTAAGCCCCCTGCCATCCTGGTCGCCCCATGCACCCTGCTGCTCAGTTGTTTGGTCAGCCCTCACTAACCCCCTGCCAGCCTGGTTACCCCACAGCCTGTTCGCACATCCATTCAGTTGTTTTGGTAGCGACTGTTATTTAGACATATATATCTTTCTTTAACACATTAATTAAAATATTACCCATTAAAAATTTTTTATATTTACTATTCACAAGTATTAAATAAAATCTGTGGTGTTCATCTAAGTTTAGCTATAAAACTCACATACACTTCTACCCTCAAGTCCTTTTTCTGGTCATTTCTTTTTTCTTCATGTACTTTCTTGTGGAATTCTTAAAAAGCTGTTATACATTTGGGAGACATATTGATGGCCAAGATTAAAAGGACTGCTAAGCTAAAATCCTTCTAACATAATTTAATGGGCGGGGGGGGGTGGTTTAGAGTCCATTTTCTTAACTAGAATCCCATCAAAAACTTCATGTAGACCCGTGATGGCGAACCTATGACACAAATGTCAGCACTGACACACGTAGCCATTTTCAATGACATGCGGCTACATGCAGTCGCATACAGAGAAGTATGGGGCCGCATGATGAGAATCACATTTCATCCTCAGCTACTGCAATTGATATCTCTAAAGTTGTGTCAGTGACGACAGATGAGGCAGCAAACATGGTGGGAAAAAAAGTCAGATTTGTCAAATTGTTTATAGAAGCTATTGGACATCTCATTGTGCCTTTTCATGTATTATCCATCAGGAGGTTTTATGTGCCAAGGCAGGAGTCACCAACTTAAACAACTTAATGTCAGTTGTTACAAAAATAGTTAATTTAACACCTGCTCATCCCCTTCAAAAGCTAGCATATTCTGCACTTTTACTGGAGGTGGATTCCACCTACAGTGGATTGCTGATGCCAAATAATGTAAGATGGCTGAGCTGAGGCAAAGTTCTTGAGCGCTTTGTGGAGTGCTTTGAAGACATTAAGGTATTTCTTGAGGATAAAGATCTGGGAAACTTTTCTCAGCTCAATGATGATTAGTGGGTCAACACCCTGATATTTTTTACAGATCTCTCTGTTCATATTAATGAACTGAATTTAAAGTTACAAGGTTTTGGCAAAAGTATTGATATTATGTTTGGAAACATAAAAGCTTTTGAAAGTAAACTTAAAATTTTCAAGTGAGATGTAGAAACTAAAACTTATAAGTATTTCCCTCGAGTAACAAAGTATTTTGAGAAGGCCAGTGCAGCTATAAAAAATGAAATGGAACCCTTGCATATAAAGTACCAGCATGTTTTAGACTCGTTACTTGACCAGTTCAGTGATAGATTTAATCAATTAGAAGCCTAGAACAGACCATAAAAATAATTACGTATCCTGATGTAGTAGTCTACAGTAGTTTGGAATTAAATGGTTTCCAGTGGATGCAAATTGATGATTTGGAGATGCAACTTGCAGAATTTTAAGACAGCATCTGGGCTCAGGTGTTTGTTGACTTGAGGTCAAAGCTTGAGAATCTGGAAAGGTGCCACTTGGAGAATCAAGAGGAGTGCCACTATGAACAGGAAATTTGGAGTGCCTGGAACCGATTACCAGACTCTTTTAGCACCCTAAAAAAGTGATGGCTTTACTCACAATTTTTCCCTCTACGTACTTTTGTGAGACTTTATTCTTAGTGTTAAATAATATCAAAACCAACAAAAGAAACAGATTGACAGATGAAGTTAGTAGCCCTTGCTTGGGCTTGAAGTGTACAAAATACCAACCTTCAATTGAAGGTTTAGCCAATGAAATTCAGCAACAAAAAAGTCACTAATAGGCAGGTTAGTTAAAGAATCCCCCTCCCCTTCACTTATCTTAGTTCACGGCACCCCACACAAGTTAAATAATATCAAGACCAACAAAAGAAACCGACTGACAGATGAACAAATAAGTCACTAAGCAGGTAAGTTAAATAATTAGTTTTTGGTTTATTAAACACAGTTATATATTACAATTATACATTTTTGTTAATTAAACTATAAATATCTCAAAAAAATTTTTTTTTCTCAAAGTGACACACCACCAGAGTTATGCTTGGTTTTTTGGCGAATTTTGACACACCAAGCTCAAAAGATTGCCCATCATTGATATAGACTTACAGCTATCAGAATAATAATTATTAATATTTTAATCTTTATTGTTGAGAGTATTACAGATATCACTGTTTTCTTCCCGTTGCTTGCCTCCACCTGGTTACCTACCTGCCCCAGGCCTTCACCCTCCTATTGTCTGTGTCCATAGGTAAGATCTTTGGTTAATCTCCCCATCTCCTCCCTTCCCTCTAAGATTCATCACTCTGCTCTATGCTCTCATGCCTTTGATTCTATTTTATTCACTAGTTTATTTTGCTCATTGAATTTCTTATTTATTTATTTATTTATTTTGATTTTTAGATTCAATTCTTGATATATATATATATTTGTTGCCATTTTATTGTTCATATTCTCCTCTTCCTCCTCCTCCTCCTCCTCCTACTCTCTTCCTCCTCCTCCTCCTCCTCCTACTTCTCTTCCTCCTCCTCCTCCTTCTCCTCCTTCTCTTCCTTCTCCTCCTTCTTATTCTTTCTTCAAGAATACCTTTCAGAATTTCATGTAATACTGGTTTCCTGGTGATGATCTCCTTTAGCTTTTTCTTATTTGTGGAGCTCTTTATCTGACATTCAATTCTAATTTGCTGGGTAGAGTAATCTTGGTTATAAGTTCTTGCTATTTATCACTTTGAATATTTCTTGCCACTACCTTTTGGCTTGCAAAGTTTCTATTGAGAAATTAGCTGACAGTCATATGGACATTCCTGTGTAGGTAACTAAATGCTTTTCTCTTGCTGCTTTTAAGATTTTTTTCTTTGCTTGTAAGCCGTGGCATTTTAATTATGATGTGACTTGGTGTGGGCTTCTTTGGGTTCCTCTTGTTTGTGACTCTCTGCGCTTCCTGGACATGCATGTATATTTCTTTCACCAGATAGGGGACATTTTCATTATTTCTTCAAATAGGTTTTCAATATCTTATTCTCTCTCATCTCCTTCTGTCACCCCCATAATGCAAATTTGGTAGGCTTGAAGTTATCCCAGAGGCTCCTTGTTCTATCTTCATATTTTTGGTTTCTTTTTTCTTTTTGTTCTTCTAATTGGGTGTCTTTTGCTTCCTCATATTCCACATTGTTGATTTGATTCTCTTCTTACTGTTGAATCCATGTAAATTATTCTTTATTTCAGTTAGTGTATGCTTGATATCTGACTGGTCTTTTTTAATGTCTTTGACTTTCTCCCTTAAAACTTTGAAATTCTCCTGAAGGTCCTTGAGTAACCTTGTTGGAAGCTAATTCTAGCATGTCAGCAGGGCTGAATCATCTGGAATGCCTGAGGGCATATTTTGAACTCTGTATCCAAAAGTTTGCTTGCTTCCATTTCTTTCATTTGTGATGCTTCTTTGTCTCCCATTGTGACTGTTTTCTAATACAGCACAAGGAAGAAGCTGTATTAGGTAGAGCTGCTATGTCTACTGGTATTGGTAGAGTGACTTTGTGCAATAGCTGTCTGGTAGGACCCATTGGATCAGCCTCCCATTCTCCTGAGATAGGCACTCTAGGTATGTCCCTGTGTGGGCTGTATGCACAGTTTTGTAGTTGAGCCTTGATTGCTGTTGGTGTCACTGGGAGAAAATGGTCTCCAGGCCAGTTGGCTGTGAAGACCAGCTATGACTACAGTGGGAGAACTGCTGTGCTGGAGACACCCTTATGGAACAGGACTTGTTTCAGTGGGGCTTTGGTGCTCACTGAGTCTGCCCCTTGAGTGTCACTTATAGATGTGTGGAGTTGTAATCTACTGTGATCTGAACTTGTCCACTGAGTGCTCTGACTCTAACGGCTCTAGGAGGTGCAAAGTCAGCCACTGCCTCAGGCCATCCTGCAGGAGTTATTTGTTTTGGGCTTGTAGGTGCCCAGGCAAGGCCCAGCTGTGAAGCAAGGGAGGCTCCTGTTAGTGCAGGGTTTTGGTTATTAGAAGAGTTATTAAGTACTTTATTTTAGTCTTTTTAGCAATTTTCCTACACTTATATGTTAATGTGATTTTTTTTCTCCCCTAGAAATTTCTCCAAATAGTAGAATTTCATGACAGTACCATAGATTTTTCAAAAGGAATAGATCTAATTAGAGAAAATAACTGGACTTCTCAACTTCATTTGTCAACATTTTCTTGAATTGGTTTTAAGATATACAAAACCTGTGTTTCCTTCCTCTTCTATCCTTATAATTGAGAGAATTTCCTATCCAACTTTGGATCATTCTAGTAGAATAGCGTCTTACTCTTGGGGCTCCATTTTTATTTTAGTTTTGGCTTGCAGCTCATACTTCTGTTGGTTGACTTTAATTCTTTTTCAGAGTTTGCACTATATTATGTGCATGAAAGCAAAACACAGGTAAAACCCTTGTCTGGGTTGATCTTATGGAGGTTTGATATTTTGTATAATTATATCTCCTTGATATTTACTCATATGTCATTTCAAATTTTATAAATTTAAATGATACCAAATAGTATAATTCATGAATATCATGAAACCTGGAATATTGTTAATATAATTTGCATTGCTTCTTCAGAGTATCTGAGAAATGTCTGACCCACAGTGGCAAGAAAGCTGTGAGTGTTTTTTGTTTATTTGTTTGCTTGTTTTTGTTAATCCTAACCCAAGGGTACCTTTTCCATTGCTTTTTTTTTTCTTAGAGAGAGTGAAAAGAAGGGAAAGAAAGAGAGAGGGGAGTAAGGAGAAAGAGAAACATCAATGTGAGAGGGACACATCGATTGGTTGTGTGGGGATGAACCTGCAACCCAGATACTTACCTTTGACTGGGAGTCAAACCCAAGACCTTTTGGTGTGGAGGCCAACATTCTAACCATTGAGCAACCATTGCAGGGAGCAGAAATTGTCTTTTCTTAGCACACTATATTGTCATTACAATGACTGTTAAACTGCCACATTAAAAATCTGGCCAAGCTATTGAACTAAATTTCAATTATTTTGGTGGGAAGTGAGGGGCTAAAACAGAACTGAACCGAGAGTTAGAAAGCCTGACAGTGACTGACATCTGAAACCACAGATAGTTAACTGAATCTCATTTTCACTTCCAGAGAGTTTCTTAGATCCTTTCAACTGTTGACATTTTATAAATCATCTTTAATGCCCATCTATCCTCAGTTCATTTGCTTATCAATTTCTCGAAGAAGCAGATGTAAAGTAAGGATATAAAGAATTCAATTCGTCATTACTTTTTCTTCTAATGTCTGGTGTGTAAGGTTAGATTTGAAAGTCAAATAAAACCATAAATGAAAAAAAAGAAATTATCTGTGGATTTCTGAATTTACATTAATCTTGTAATTTATCATGGAAAATTTAGAATTGGATATTATTTTTCATAGGATCATTGCTAAACAAAGGAATATATTTTCTTTCAACTCTTCTTTGTCTATAATAATTTCTGAGTAATCTCCACGTAGTCATCATTTTTTCTACTTCTCAAAAGTAACTGGTTTCTTAAAGCTTTGAATATATTTATTCATCAGCTTTGATTATGAGATTCTCATTTGCACCCAATCAAAAAGCACATCTATTCTAGTTCATTAAGGTTAACTTTCTCCAGTGATTTGCTTAGTTTCACCGTGATGAAGATGAAAATCACTGGAAATGAGAAAACCAAGAACTGTGTAGCATTGCATAAGAACTCATAGGTGTGGATTGTTTAATTAAGGATTCCCACACTAGAGCTATGGAGATGGTCAAACATATGGCATCCAACACTGGGCAGATGAGATAGTCAGCAGATTATTAAGTATATATTCTTACAGCCTGAAGGAGGAGGACACCACATACCTCAGAATGTGGGGATTGCACTTGGGAGTGGAGTGAACAACCAGGAGCTGTAAGAGGCCATTTTGTGAACAAGAGAACAAAGTAGTCTGGCTCTCACAGCGGGATATAATAAACTTGTTTGAATAATGCACAGGCTATCAGAGAACTAAACCTTGCTTCTCAGAAATAAGCAGGAACTGTGCCTTGTTCCCTCGATAAGGAAGGTGTGGGACCTTACTCACATGGGTAGGGTGGGGAGGGGAACTTGAAGTTAGGCCCTCTTAATTTTAGTAGATATCAAACAGCAAATAATACTGGACCTTATTTTCTGTCCTTGCAGCACATGAATACATGAGGTTATTTTTAAATACTAAAGCAAAATGATGAGACTTAAAAGAATCATCCTATAGAATAAAAGAGTAATATGCAAATTGACCATATCTCCGCTAAACCCACAAGCCACTCCCACCAGCCGTGCCCACCAGCTAATCAGGAGTGAGTATGCAAATTAACCCCAACCAAGATGGCTGCAGCCACAGAGAGAGCAGGCAGGAGGCTTGGGTTTCCCCAGTGATGGAGGAAACCAAGCTTTTCACCTGCACTGGCCTACCTTGGCCTCCGCTGAAGGATACAAAGTTTCAATTATAGAAGATAAATAAATCCCAACAAAAATGGCTGAGGACACGAAGCGAGCAAGAGGGTTAACTCCACTCCAGGCTACAAAGTTTCAATTGTAGAAGATAAATAAATCCCAGATACCAGAGCCTCTGTTTGAGTCCTGAGGGCATAGCCAGCCTGAAAAACACTGCAGGCCCCTTTCCCAGGCTGCCCCATGCCCCAAGGGAATCCCCACCTTGACCCAGGACACCTTTCAGGGCAAACAAGCTGGCTCCTACCCATGCACCAGGCCTTTATCCTATCTAATAAAAGAGTAATATGCAAATTTACCATCACTCCAACACACAAGATGGCTTCCCCCATGTGGTCAAAGATCCTTCCCCCATGTGGACACAAGATGGCCACCACAAGATGGCCAGCAAGGGAAGGCAGTTGGGAGGGACCAGGCCTGCAGAGGAGAGCAGTTGTAGGGGATTATGGCCTGCAGGGGAGGGAGGTTACAGGTGACCAGGCCTGCAGGGGAGGGCAGTTAGGGGCAAATA
Organism: Antrozous pallidus; assembly: GCA_027563665.1. Classification (NCBI taxonomy): domain Eukaryota; kingdom Metazoa; phylum Chordata; class Mammalia; order Chiroptera; family Vespertilionidae; genus Antrozous; species Antrozous pallidus. The sequence continues at coordinate 108,623,347 of CM050514.1, read as the reverse complement.
TGCTGGCAGGGGAGCAGTTAGGCATCAATCAGGCAGGGGAGTGGTTAGGGAGTGATAAGGCTGGTAGGCAGAAGCAGTTAGGGGCAATCAAGAAGGCAGGCAGGCAGGCAGGCAAGCAGTTTGGAGCCAGCAGTCCTGGATTGTGAGAGGGATGTCCCACTACTTGTTTAGGCCTGATCCTATTGGTGGGATTGGGCCTAAACAGGCAGTCAGACATCCCCCAAGGGGTCCCAGATTAGAGAGGGTGCAGGCTGGGCTGAGGAACACCCCCTGTGCACAAATTTCATGCACCAGGCTTCTAGTATTTAAATAAAAAGGGGTAACTTCCATCAGTGAGAAATATAAAGTAAGTTTTTGAATAACATGTCAGAAAATAAATGACTCCCAAATCCAGGAGAAATATTTTTATTTGGATAAGAGACTGGATGAGTTTTAGATACTTCTGTTCAGTTTTAAGCTTTTATGATTTTTCTAAATCCCCTGACTAATGGATATTGTTTGCCTTTATCATAGATTTCATTGATAAATATACTTTTCAGAATTTAATTTTCCTTTTTGTTTTGATGTCTTTCATCTTACATAATTTCAGCTCTGTCTCCTTTTTATAAGATTGAACTTGGCTTTTCCAGTGTATATTTTTCTTGGCACTGATTACAAATTTGTATTTGTAATTTTTAGGTTTGCTCAGCATCTTTTATATATAAAAAAATGATTTGTAAATGACAGGTCACTAGATTGATTCATAAGTAGCATGTAAATAAGCTCCCACAAGTTTTAATGAGAAAGAAAAAACTGTTCAGAACAATAGTATTAGTGATGAAGCTAATACTACTGAAAGGTTATTTTTCAATAAATGCTACAGCAAGTTATAATCTTGGATGGTGGGAAATCTTGGGTTTGAAGTGACCAACTCATTCTAGTTTGCCTGGGACTTGTTTAAGCACTGAAAGTCCTGAATCCCCGGAAACACTTGAGTTCTGGCCAACCAGATAACGTAGTCTGTGTGAGTTGTATTCCTATTAGAACTTCTATATAAGAACATCAGAAACAAATGCAAGGTTACCGGTATATAACTTCATAAAAATATATTATTGATTTCTGTATCTTTAGCACCTAAAAGATTTCTGGATACATAGTAGGTTTTCAATAAATATTTGACAGCAGAAAAACTGAGGATTTGTCCTACCAATCAGTGTCTAACTCTGAGGGAGAAGCTGCATCTTGCTGGAAGATCATCCTGAACTGCCAGGGACTATTTTTCCCAATTCATGTGAGATAAAATAGTTCTTTGATTTGAGGATACTCCAGCAAATTGTGCTCAATCAATCGCAAGGCACGGATGTTCCAAATGTGAATGTGAATCAGTTTGCAATAATTATTGTTGAAACTTATTCCCAAGTTAAAAGTTTGTTTATCGTGTTACTCAGAACATCTTTCTGACATTCTGAAACCTCTTAAACTACCACTCCCATCAAAAACTTAGTGACGATTTTACAAGACCACTCGGATATAATGAAAGAAACAGCTGCAAGAAACTCATACTTGAGAAGAGGCTGTGAGGCTACCTGCCTTTGCTTTGTCCAGCAGAGGGCGCTGGTGTACCTATGCAAAAACCAGGCTCACCCAGGGATGAGTGGTGATGGCCAGTGTGATGATGAGGGTCTCTGTAAGTGCTGAAAACTGACACTACTTTGCCCAAGAAAGCACCTGGGACAAACACAATGCCATTTTGCATAAAGTGTGCTTACCCAGTGAACACTCTAAATTAATAAAATATCAGAATTTTATTTCAACCTAAAATAAAAATAAAACACTCTCGCAATCTATCTTTCTTGAGAGAAAATGCACCATAAAGCTAATTTGGGGGGGGGGGGGGGAGAGAAGCTCCACAAAAACATGAAGTACTCCAAACCAAGAAAAAAATGTATAAAGTTTAAAGCTACATCTAAAGATAATCTTGATTATTTTTCTAACTTTTATAATGATAATAAAGTAATAATTATATCTAACATATCTAGTGCCATAAAGTTTCCAAAATTTATACTCACATTATTTTAAATGTATCAGTAACCTGTTAGGATAAAACTCTGGCTACTGTTTCTGTTTTAAACACAGGACAGTTATGGCACAGAACAATTAAGGGATTTACTTAAGGATACATAGCTTTATGGATTTAAGACAGTTATTCTGAATATAAGTCTATTTCTGTTCATCATCTGCACTAACATATGGTGCTCTCCATTTACATACCAGATATTAAGTAACACATTTTATTTATTACTAATTTTACCATTCTTTTAAACAGACGTATTTCTTACAATTACTAAGATAATTTCACCAAGACTAAATTTGATGTATACTTTGAATTGTCTTAAAATGTTAAATTTCCCTGCAAATGTTAATCTGTTGAAAAATGAGTAGTTTTCCAAGGAGTACGAAAATTTATTTGTGCAAAAAAGAAACACTATTTTTAATATAGAAGAACATTTTGTGTTCTTTAAGAAAAGACAAAGCATCTGTGGAAACGAGAAACTAATTGTGAAATCAGAGAAGTCCTCTGCTCACCAGTGACATTACTCCCCTTAGCTGAGAATGAAAAGGAAGATGAGAAAGAAGCTGTCTCTGGCTCAGCTTCGAACATGTCCATGGTATGTGACATTGCTGAGTGGTTTTTTCTGACTTCCTTGTTTTCCCCCAGGGGAGTGACAGCTGTTTGACTTCTCCCACTGGACCCCACAACTATTTGCTCCTCTACAGCAAAATCTGGTTGATCACGATAGAGAAAGATGGACTCTGTGACTTAGCATGCACATTCTGCCCTAGTGCTAATGGGATCCATTATCAAAAACAGGCACTAATGGGAGCCCTGTCCCCAACCCTGGAAACTACATGGCAGCTCCACAGCCAAGCTATTTGAGTATATACTAGCATTTACTTGTGAATACCCTGTGTCTACCTTCCATCAGGAACAGCTCTGGATCAAACAGATCTTCACCAGAGTTTAATGGGTGGGCTGCATGGCTGGCAGAGTTATCAGGACTCCACTGCATATGTAGTTTGGATTTGTCTGTCCAAATATATGTTTAACAGTAGCTGATTTTTAAAAAATTGAAACTTCTTAACAACAAAACATATCATCTGAGAAGAACTAGGATACAAAATGTAGACTGAATTATATTCAACTACTGTACATATAAACCCTATCTATGAACACGTCTATGAATGCCTAGAACCAGTGTTCAGGTGTAACTAAACTTTGATCCTTGAGTTTCCTAACATTGTTTTTTAACTATGAACTAAGAAAGGAAAAGCGATAGCCCAGTTTGGGCCCTGATTCACTCATTCTGTCACTATTTTGATTTTCATGATTGGTGGACTTGCTTTGTATCTTTCCCCCCCCTTTTTTTTATTGATTGGCCTCAGTGTGTCACTTCCTTGAACAAAGAGACATGGGCCAATATTGAAGAATTCTAAGTATTTATGTTTGCAATCAGTTTAGACCAGTGGTTCCACAGGGGGAATTTTTAAGGAGGGCAATTTGAGAATTAGTTACTAACAGTGAATTTTTTGCATTGGTTATGGTTCTATGGGCCTCTTATACAGTATATAAAATATATATTGTGACATATTTATGCATTTCAGTTCTCTATTATGTATTTTGAAACTTTACTATTTTCTCATATCACTTCATATTATTATTATTTTAACAATTTCTCAGAAATTTCTTGCTTTTGGCTGTCCTTTCATTCTTTTGTTTTTCTCTTTCATGGATGCCATGTTCTTTGGAAGCTTGTTTAAATCAAGTTAATGGCCTTTTAGGCTTTTTTCACGTGAGTAGGAGTTCACTTTTTGAATAATAAGAATTATATATCACAGGGGAGCATTAGGATTTTAGAGATGCTTAGGTGGGGTATGGCCAAAAAAGATTGGGGACCATTGTTTTTAAACTTTAAAATATAGCCCCCTTTTTTAAGCTGAATTTCCACAGCTTATATTCCTGTCCTTATTTATTACTAAACATAGACATTTAAAGCTAGAAATGGGATACTGCCTGTTGAAACTCCTGATCATACAATTCCTTCTCATCTCTCCTATAATTAGCCCCTCAAAATTGGAATCAGGCACCAATTTTAGTACTTATGTTTAGTGCTATGTACTTTCCCACTCACAGCACTTATCAAACTGTAGGCTGATTGCCTACTTATTTCTATTCTCCACTAGATTGTAAGTTTTCTTTATTTGTTCATTCATGCAACCAGTGAGTTAATTGTTTACTCATGGTTTTATGCATCAACAATTTATTGAGCATCTACTATGTGTTAGGTACATTACAGACACATACATTTGGGATCAAAGCAGACATTTCTCCTGCATTCATTATATATTGAGCTTACAGTCTGATGGGGCAGGCAGACAATCAAATAATCAAATAGGTAAAATACATATTTATTAAATGTGATGAAAGAAGAAAAGTTGTATAATACCACGAAACTAGTTAAATCTAGTCTGGGGTGGAACAGGTAGTCACAAAAAAATTCTAAGAAAGTAACTTCTGACAGTTAATTAGATGGTGAAATGGAAAAAGAGCATTCCAAGATACAAAGCAACACACTCAAAATCGCAAGGCAGACAGGAATAGGGTAAGTTTAAGAAATGAAAGAAGAGCATTGTGGCTGGAGCATGAAAGGAGAGGGGCATTAGATGAAGCTGGCCAAACAGGTAAGGGATGAATTGTACAGGACCTTACAAGCCATTTCAGAGATGTTGGCTTCTATCTTAAGGGCAAGAGGAAGCCAGTGGAGAGTTTTAAACCTGGAACCACATGATCTGGTGTGAAATTACCCTGCCTCCAGTGTGAAAATGAATTGTATGGGATCAGAGTGAAAATAGAGAATTACTAAGGTAGCCCCTGCAGCAACCTAGGCAAGAGATAGTAGACACTTCTTCAAAGAGGACACACAGAAGACCAATCCACATATAAATAAATGCTCAAGATTACTAATCATCAGAGATCTGCAAATTAAAACTATAATGATGTACCACCTCACACCTGTCAGAATGCTTATCAATAAATCAACCATCAACAAGTACTGGCAAGGATGTGGAGAAAAGGAAACCCTTATGCATGCTTTCTGGGAATGCAGACTGATGCAATCATTATGGAAAGCAGTATGTATTTTCATCAAGAAATTAAAAATGGAACTGCTTTTGACCCAGTGATCCCACATCTGGGAATATATCCAAAATATCCCAAAGCACTAGTTAAAACACACACACACACACACACACACACGCACACACTAATAAAGGAGAAAGATGCAAATTGACCATACCTCCACAATGCCCACCAACCAATCAGGAGGCGATATGAAAACTAGAAGGACAAAGATGGCAGCCCTGCCACCCAGCTGCTCCAGGCACAGAGCGGCCAGGCTGAAAGGGTGCCTGCTATGAGAAGGAGGGCAGGGGCGAAGGGATCTACAGCAGTGGCACTCTGGCCTCAGCGAGGACAAAGATGGCAGACTGCAGCCAGAGTCAGTAGTGAAGAGGGAAGACTTCAGCCAGAGTCTGCAGCATAGACCGCAGACTTTAGCCAGAGTCTGCAGTGAAGATGAAGATAGAAGACTCTGGACAGAGTCTGCAGCAAAGGCGGCAGACTCAAGCTGGAGCGAAGGCAGAAGGCCTAGGTTCCAGGTGCTAGAGGAAAACCAGTGCTGGAAGCCAGGGAAGGAAGGCCTCTAGTATATATATATCCCTCTGTTTATAGCAGCATTATATATAATAGCATAGAACTAGAAATAACCCAAGTGCCAATCAGAAGATGAGTGGATATGGCACATTTATAAACTGGGATATAATGCAGCCATCAAAAAAAAGAAGAACCAAAACCAGTTTGGCTCAGTGGATAGAGCGTCAGCCTGTTGACTGAAAGGTCCCAAGTTCAGTTCTGGTCAAGGGCATGTACCTTGGTTGTGGGCACATCCCCAGTAAGGGGTATGCAGGAGGCAACTAATCAATGTTTCTCTCTCATTGATGTTTCTAACTGTCTATCTCTCTCCCTTCCTCTCTGTAAAAATTCAATAAAATATATTTTTTAAAAAAAGAAGAAACTCTTGCCCTTTTACAACTTTATAACAGCATGTATTGACCTGCTTAGCAAAATAAGCCAGTGAGAGAAAAACAAATACCATATAACCTCACCAATATGTGCAATCTGATAAACAAAATAAACTGAAAATCAAAATGGAACTGGAAACATGGATATATTGAACAGCCTGGTCAGTGCTAGAGGAGAGGGAGTTGGGGATTACTGGATAAAGATGGGAAGGGATTAACTAAAGAACATGTGAATACTCCATGGACACAGACAATAGTGGGGTAAAGGCCAAGAGAGAGGGAGGCAAGGGAACTCCTACAATAATGTCAACATTAAAATTTTTTCATTATAAAATCCCTACTAAGAACATGACAGTTCAGTCTATACTGAATGACATGCATTCACTCTCTATATGGATTCAAAAGACAAATTATTAATTCATTTTTATGGAAAAGTTCAAGGAGCCCTGAACTTTTTTTCTTGTTTTATTGGTAAATAATTGGCATATATCATTGTGTAAGTTTAAGGCATATAAAATGGTGGTTTAATTTATATATACTGTGAGATGATTATCACAATAGATTCAGCTAACATCCATTTTCTTAAATAGATACAAAAAAATGAAAAAAAGTAAAGCAACAATATATTTTTTTTACTTGTGATAAAAAAACCTTTTAGGATTGCATCTCTTAACTTTCCTATATAGTGTACAGCAGTTTATCTATAGTCATCATGTTGTACATTACATCTGTAGTACTTATTTATATTATAACTGGAAGTTTGTACCTTTTAACCATCTCCCAATCTCTCCTCTCCCATACTCCTCGTCAAGTAAACAGAAATCTGTTATCTTTTTATTTGAGTTTGTTTTTAAGATTCCACATATAAGTGAGATCACTTATAAGAGTATGTGTCTTTCTCTATGTGACTATTTTGCTTAGCATGGTTTTCTCATTTTTTATGATTGAATAATATTTATATATGTAAGTATATATAAATATGTATACCAGAACTTTTATGCCTTTCATTTATTGATGGACACCTGGATTGTGCTGCTATGAACATGAGAATGAAAATATTTTTTTGAGTTAGTGTTCTGGTTATCTTCAGCTATATTCCCAGACATGAGAATGGTAGTTATATGGTGGTTCTAATTTTAATTTGTTGAGAATCTTCCATACTGTTTTTCATGGCTGCACCAATTTACAGTCCCATTGACAGTGCATAAGGGTTCCCTTTTCTCAACTTTTTACTTTTCAGTAAATTTTTAATATATTTTTGTTGATTTCAGAGAGGAAAGGGTGGAAAAGAGAAATAGAAACATGAATGATGAAATAGAATCATTGATTGGCTGCCTCCTGCCCGCCAAACTCTGGGGCTCGAGCCCACAACCTGGACCTGTGCCCTGACCAGGAATTGACCCATGACTTTCCAGTTCATAGGTTGAAATTTCAACCACTGAGCTATGCTGTCCAGGCTAGTACATTTTTTAAATTCAATTTATGAAGGTGATATTGATTAAGAGGATCACATAGATTTCAGGTGTGGATTTCTACATTATAAGATCTGTATATTGCACTGTGTGCCCACCACCCGAAGTCAAACCATCTTTGATCACAATATATTAGCTCCCCTCTTCACTCCTGACCCTATTCCTACCTTCTTCCCTCTGTTAAACACCAAACTGTTGTCCATGTCTGTGACTTTCAGTTTTTATCCCACATATTAGTGAAATCATATGGTTCTTAGCTTTTTCTGACTGAGTTATTTTACTTAGCATAATACTGTATTCTCATGTTGTCACAAATGGCAATATTTCATCTTTTCTTATAGCTAAGTAGTATTCCATCAGATATATGTACCATATCTTCTTTATCCAATCCTCTATTGAAGTACACTTTGGTTGACTAGCCATCATTAAAAACATAAGAGTTGTATCTCTTGTCCTTTTGATGATAGCTATTCTAATAGTTATGAGGTTGCTGGAGGCTAAGATCAACAAGCAGTTAACATATAAATGTGAGAAGTCTGTTAGAAAGCTGATGGACTTTTATATCCATCAAGGACAGAAAAATCAGCATAATACTTGCCTGCTGTTGGCTGAGCGGCTGAAGGCAATTCCCTAACCTGATAATCCTTTTATTGTTGACCAAACCTTACCATTATGCCTGTTTGCTCTGCTAAAGGGCAAATATGTATTCTGGTAAATAAGAAGCTGATGGGTCCAAAGATTCAGAGATCTTCTCCACTAGAGTGAAGTTTCCACTTAGCTCCCCCATGCCTTCTAAATTTATATTTCTTGTCTAGTTCATCCATTTCTGTGCAGCCCCTTCTCCAGACCTTGAACCCTAGCTGAAACTATGCAGTGTTAACATCTGGTGCCTTGAAAGAGGGATCTGGAGAAGATTCACTGGAGCAAAAAACAAAGAGAGTTCACTGGAAAGGTGGGGATACCTGAAAAGGTGGTGAGATTCACTGTGCATAAAGCCCATGTCAAGCTTTGGAAGTAGAGATCTGTAAGTGGGCAGGGACAACTTTTATTTCAAGCAGGCTATAATGGGGAAGAATTTGATTAAAAGGCAAAAATATCATTGCAAATTTTTAGCTTGTATGCTCAAAGGTAAAAAAATTAAAATGTCAAAAGTGTGCTCTCTTGAATGAGGCTCAAGGAAAACAAGTGGCCTTGTCAACTTTTAACTAGGAAGGCTCTTATTCCAACTACATTATCCCTAATTCATATTGGGGATCAAAAGTCTGTAATACCTAAGGCCCCAGATCCTCTAGTGTAGAAAGGCTCATTAGCTAGAGAAAGTAGAGTTATCAGCCCTCTCACAAAAGGGCTCTTTAATGTTTCGTCTGAAAATTACCATATATGATGCCTTGGGATGGGCAGATTTTAGCTAAAATAACTTTAGATACCAGTCAATGCTGTGAAAAGCAGAATAGAATAAGGCCTGAGAATAATGAACTAACATCTGGCTGCATTCTGGCTATAAGTCCCAGGCAAATATAAAACATCTGAAAAGATTCATGAAAAGAATTCTGATTTATTAAGTCTTATCTCTATGTTATGGGTGCTTGTCTATTGATTGTTGTTTTATTATCAGTCTATTAAGTATGTCTTTAATTTAATTTAGTAAGAAAATAAAGCTAGGTGGCCAGGCCATTTACTAATTTCCCCAGAACAAACAGGATATGGGGGTGGGAAGACACGTGGCTGATGGTACATGTCCTATAAGACAAAGGGAGGTAGAGATAACTAAAAAAGGCTTCAGCCCATTAATTACTAGGTCTTTTGGTGATCCTGTAAAATGGATGGCCACTCCTGAGAGTGCTATTAAAAGTCTCGTTTTTGCCATATTTTTATTTCCCGGTCTGTCATTTAAAATTTGAATAGATGAGACATTTCTCAGAATTTAGGGATGCATCTGGGATTTCTATACTTGTGAAGAGAAAAGGGCTAGCTTAAGAGAAGGCATGCCCCACCTGACTCGGGGTGGCCTCTAAAAACTGAGCCCCATCTCGTATAGATGCTATAGAATAAACCCAAGAATGTTTTTCTTCAAAAGATGGCAAAAATGACACAAGGAAAATATACATGCTGGGTTTAGGCAACAAGATTTGTGTTTCCATAATAAAAGGTAGTTCTTTTTAAAAATTTCTTTATTTATTTAACGTATTACATATGTGTCCTCATCCCTCGATTAACCCCAGAAACGACCTCCCCGACTCATACCCTCACCCCCCTGGTGTCCGTGTCCATTGGTTAGGCTTATATTCATGTATACAAGTACTTTAGTTGATCTATTCTCCTTTCCCCCTCCCTCCACTACTTTCCCTCTCAGGACTGGCAGTCTAATTGATGCTTTTCTGCCTCTGGATATGTCCTTGGTCATCAGTTTATGCTGTTCATTATATTCCACAAATGAGTGAGATAGTGTGGTATTTGTCTTTCTCTTACTGGCTTATTTCACTTAGCATAATGCTCTCCAGTTCCATCCATGCTGTTGCAAATGGTAGGAGCTCCTTCTTTTTTATTGCAGTGTAGTATTCCATTGTGTAGATGTTCCACAGCTTTTTAATCCACTCATCTGCTGATGGGCACTTAGGCTGTTTCCAAATCTTAGCTATGGTAAATTGTGCTGCTATGAACATAGAGGTACATATATCCTTTCTAATTTGCATTTCTAGTTTCTTGGGATATATTCCTAGAAGTGGGATCACTGGGTCAAATGGGAGTTCCATTTCTAGTTTTTTGAGGAAACTCCATACTGTTCTCCACAGTGGCTGCACCAGTCTGCATTCACACCAGCAGTGCAAAAGAATTCCTTTTTCTTGTCATCCTCGCTAACACTTGTCATTTGTTGATTTGTTGATGACTGCCATTCTGACAGGTGTGAGATGACACTGCATGGTTATTTTGATTTGCATCTCTCGAATACTTAGTGACTTTGAGCATGTTTTCATATGTCTCTTCACATTCCTTCTGTCTTCCTTCGAAAATTGACTCTATAGGTCCATTGCCCATTTTTTATTGGATTGTTTATCTTCCTTTTGTTAAGGTGCATGAGTTCCCTGTAAATGTTGGAGATTAAACCCTTATTGGCGATGACATTGGCAAATATGTTCTCCCGTGCAGTTGGCTTTCTTGTTGGTTTGTTGATGGTATCCTTTGCTGTGCAAAAGCCTTTTATTTTGATGGAGTCCCATTTGTTTATTTTCTCTTTAGTTTCCATTGCCTTAGGAGCAGTATCAGTGAAGAAGTTGCTTCAACATATGTCTGAGATTTTTATGCCTGTGGATTCTTCTAGTATTTTTATGGTTTCTTGTCTTATGTTTAAGTCCTTTATCCATTTTGAGTTTATTTTTGTGTATGGTGTAAGTTGGTGGTCTACTTTCATTTTTTTGCATGTATCTGTCCAATTTTCCCACCATTTGTTGAAGAGACTATCTTGACTTCATTTTATGTGCATGTCTCTTTTGTCAAATATTAATTGGGCATAGTTTTTTGGGTCAAGTTCTGAGTTTTCTATTCTATTCCGTTGATCTATATGTCTGTTCTAGTGCCAGTACCAGACTGTTTCAGAACAGTGGCTTTGTATTACAGCTTGATATCTGGTTTTGAGATCCCATCTACTTTGTTTTCCTTCTCAGGATTGTTGCAGCTATTGTGGGTCTTTTTTTTTTTAATTCTGGATGAATTTTTGGAAAGTTTGTTGTAGGTCTTTGAAATATGCTGTTGGTATTTTAATGGGGATTGCATTGAATCTGTAGATTGCTTTGCGTAGTATGGACATTTCAATGATATTGATTCTACCAATCCATGAACACAGTATGTTCTTCCATCTATTTATGTCTTCCTCTATCTCTTTTCTCAGTGTCCTATTCTTTTATCTCCTTAGTTAACTTTATTCCTAGGTATCTTAATTTTTTTGTGTGTGTGATGGTAAATGGGATTGCTCTTTTAGTCTCTCTTTCTATAAGTTCACTATTGGTGTAAAGAAATGCAATAGATTTCTTGGCATTACTTTTGTATCCTGCCTCATTGCCAAATTCATTTATTAAATCTAGTAATTTTTTAGGGTTTTCTATGTACAATATCATGTCATATGCAAATAAGGACAGTTTGTCTTCATCTTTTTCAGTTTGGATGCCTTTTATTTCTTCTTCTTGTCATATTGCAATGGCTAGTACTTCCAGCACTATGTTGAACAGAACTAGTGAGGGTGGACATCCCTGTCTTGTTCCTGTTCTTAGGGGAAATGGTTTTATTTTTTGTCCATTGAGTATGATGTTGTCTGTGGGTTTGTCATATATGGCTTTTACTATGTTGAGGTATGATTCTTCTATTCCCACCTTGTTGAGTGTTTTGATCAAGAAGGGGTGTTGGATTTTGTCAACTGCTTTTTCCGCATCAATTGATACGATTATGTGATTTTTATTTCTCAGTTCATTTATGTGATGTATCACATTTATTGATTTACAGATATTATACCATTCTTGCATTCCTGGGATAAATCCTACTTGGTCATGTTGTATGATCTTTCTGATGTACTGCTGGTTCAGATTTGCTAGAATTTTGTTGAGGACTTGGGCATCTCTGTTCATGGGGAATATTGGCCTATAATTCTCTTCATTGTGTTGTCTTTATCTGGTTTTGGTATTAGAGTGATACTGGCTTCATAGAAGGAGCTTGGAAGTGTTCCTCTTGAATTTTCTGGAATAGTCTGAGGAGGGTAGGTTTAAGTTCTTCCTTAAATGTTTAATAAAACTCCCCTGTGAAGCTGTCTCTGGTCACGGGCTCTTGTTTGCTGGGATCTTTTTGAAGACTTTTTCAATTTCTTCCATACTTATCAGCCTATTGAGATTTTTAGAATCTTCCTGATTGAGTTTTGGAAGGTTGTATTTTTCTAGGAATTGGTCCATTTCCTCTAGGTTGTCTAGTTTGTTGGAGTAGAGTTGTCCGTAGTATTTTTAACAATCATTTGTATTTCTGTGGGGTCTGTTGTTATTTTGCCTCTCCCTTTTCTGATTTTGTTTATTTAAGTCCTTTCTCTTTGCTTCTTGGTGAGCCTGGCTAGGGATTCATCAATCTTGTTTATCTTTTCAAAGAACCAGCTCTTGGTTTCATTGAACTGGGACTTTTTTTTTTTTTTTGGTCCATGTCATTTATTTCTGCTCTGATCTTTATTATCTCCTTCCTTCTGCTCACTCTGGGCTCTTTTGTTGCTCTCTTCCTAATTCTTTGAGTTGTAGGGTTAGATGATTTTACTACCATTTTTTCCTGTGTTTTTTTTTTTGTTTTGTTTTTTTTTGTTTGTTTGTTTAGATAGGCTTGTAGAGCTATAAACTTCACTCTCAGAAGTGCTTTTGTTGTGTTGCATAGATTTTGGATTGTTGTGTTTTTGTTGTCATTAGTTTACAGGATGATTTTAATTTCTTCTTTGATCTCTTTGGTAACCCAGTCATTATTTAACAGCATGCTATTTAGCTTCTAAGTATTTTAGATTTTTGGATTGTTTTTATTGTAGTTTATTGCTAATATTATGGCATTATGATCTGAGAAGATGCTTGATATGATTTCAATATTCTTGAATTTGGGGAGACTTCACTTATGACCCAATATGTGGTCTATTTTTGAAAATATCCCATGTGCACTTAATAAGAACATATATTCCATGGCTTTGGGGTGTATTGTTCTGAAGATATCAGTTAAGTCCATCTGATCTAGTGAGTCATTTAGGATTGCTGTGTTTTTGCTAGTTTTTTGCCTAGAGAATTTATCCAGTGATTTCAGTGGTGTATTAAAGTCCCCTACTATGATTGTATTGTTGTCGATATCTCCCTTGATATCTTTCAGAAGTTTTGTTATGTATTTGGGTGCTCCTACGTTGGGTGAATATATGTTTATCAGGGTTATATCCTATTGTTGTATTGATTCCTGTAGTATTATGAAGTGTTCTTGCTTGTTTCTTGTTATGGCATTTACTTTGAGGTCTATTTTGTCAGATATATTTATTGCTACCCAAGCCTTTTTTTTTCATTTCCATTTGCCTGAAAAATATTTTTCCATCCCTTTACTTTCAATCTGTGTGAGTCTCTTGTTCTGAGATGGATCTCTTGTAGACAGCATATATATGGGTTGTGGTTTTTTTATCCATTCAGCCTCTCAATGTCTTTTGATTGGAACATTTACTCTGTTTATGTTTAAAGTTATTATTGAAATGTATTTGTTTGTAGTTATACCTATTTTTGTGTCTGTGTTCCTTCTTACCTGTTTATTTATTCTTTTTATAGTATTCCTTTCAGCATTTTTTGCATTGTTAGTTTGGTGGTGATAAATTCCCTTAGCCTTTTTTTGTCTGCAAAGCTCCTGATTTCCCCTTCAATTTTGATTGATAGTCTTGCTGGATAGAGTATTCTTGGATTCAGTCCTTTGCTTTGCAATACTTAGTAAACCTCCTTCCAGTCCCTTTTAGCTTGATATGTTTCTGTTGAGAAATCATTTGATAATCTTATGGGAGTTCCTTTATAGGTAACTCTCTGTCTCTCTCTTGCCACCTTTAAGATTCTCTCATTGTCATTGATATTTACCATTGAAATTATGATGTTTTATTGTGGGTCTTTTGGGGTTTATCCTGCTTGGGACTCTCTGTACTTGTGTAACTTTTTTATTCCTCATATCCGGGAAGTTTTCTGTCATTATTTCTTCAAATAGATTTTCTAATCCTTACTGCTCTTCTTGTCCTTCTGGCAGCCCTGTTATACGTATGTTACTTCATTTCATATTGTCCCAAATCTCCCTTAAGCTTTCCTCCTGGTTTTTAATTATTTTTTCCAATTTGCTGTTCAAATTGAGCTTGTTGCTGTACCTGATCTTCTATCTCACTAATTAGGTCCTTTGCTCCTTCTAATCTACTGTTGAAATTTTCCATGCTGTTTTTGATTGTATCTATATCACTTTTCATTTCTTCCTGATTCTTGCATAGGTTGTTGATTTTCTCATCCACCTGATGTATAAATCTCATGACCATTACTCTGAATTCTCTTTTGGTCATGTTGCATGCTTCAATTTTAGTAATTTTCTTCCTTGGCAATTGCATATTTTCTTCCCTCTCGGGATTGTGTCATCTACCCATTCTGACTATCACTAGAAAGTTCAAATTTAGAGTTGCATGGACCTGGGCCATGTGCCATGGGAATTTCGCACTACCCGAGTGTCACTGAAGTGCTCCAACACTAGGACATGTGGCTGCTGTGGGTTGGTGGGAACCAGGCTTGCCCAGAGTCAAAGTTCTCAGCATTCAGTGTGGTCTCATGTGCACACCTAGAATCAAGGACCCTGTCTGCACTGTGCTGTTGGCATGTGCCAAAAATGGTGCCAAGAGTCAGAGTTTTCCTGCATCTGCACCAAAAATCTAGTATCAGAGTCTCTGTTGCCTTGTGCGGCTTCTTGCTGAGAATCAGGGTCCCTGTGTGTGTATGCACCAAGAATTGGAGTCACTGGCTCTTAGTGTGAATGCGCTATGAATCAGGGATCCCAGGAGCACACAGTAAGAAACAGAGTCAAATCAGTGGTGCTCAGTGCTGCCTCTTGCCAGGAGAATTTGGGTGCTGGTCATGATGGTGACTGGGTTTCACAATAGCTCTGTGGCATGCCTGCACTGTGGAAAACTGACTTCCATGTGTGCTTGCCCTGAATCCAAGTCAGATGGCACTGCCGCCTGTGTGGGCTTTGGGTTTGGTTGATCAATCACTTTGTGGGGAGCAGATTCCAGTCTCTCTAATTCCAATAGCAATTCTGCAACTTGTATGTGCGCTCTCAAGCTCAAATTCCCCTTAGGGGAGCTGTGGCTTGAGCAAGCGTGTATCAGACAGGTCTATCAGTACTATGGCGCTATGTGCAATCTTGCAAGTAGAGGGATAAGCTCTTTGACTCACAGAAATCTTATGCCAAGAATTCTGGATTCTTGCTGGCTGTTGGTCTGAAACTGTGGTTGCAGTTTTCTGTCCCCAGTGGCTGCAGGGTCCCGGTTTGCATCTGAGATGTGACTCGGTATTGGTGAGGGCAGGATCCTAGTCTGAAGCAGCTTTGTTTCTCAAGATGGCATGGTCTCTGTGCCTGCATTGGCTGCCCAGGAGTGTCCACTTTGTGCGAGGGTCTCCACCATCTAAGATCCAGGTTTGGCAACCCCTTGGAGGATCTGCAGAATCTGACTGTCCCTAGCTCATAGACACACACACACACCACACACATCTACATTCTCCTCTATGGGTTTCTGACTCTCTTACATACTTTCCCTCCCTACCTTCCTGCCAGTCACCATCGTTTCCCACCAATCTAAAAGGTAGTTCTTGAACAATAATGAACCACATTCCAAGATTAACATTAAAAGCTACTGAAGGTCAATAAGTTATCTCTGTTGTGAAATTTGCCAAAGAAAATACCTTCTGGATAATAATAATTGGCTTTAAAATCTCAAAATGGTTAAAACATAAATAAATAGATATAACTAAAATGAAAGATTTGTGGTGGAACTTTTTAGTGATTATTATAAGTATGCTCATGGTAGGGTCCGGTCACTTGAGGGGAGACTGGCAGCGCTTTCTGTTAGAAGAGGGGCTCAGTCTCACTTCCTGCAGCAGTAATCTCAGATGTTTTCTCTGAGGAAAAATGTGGCAGCTTTAAAATTCAAGGGGTCTGGAGGCCTGCTTCCATCCTCCTCCTCTAAATATACTCTTTCCAAAGCCTTTGGTAAGTTGAAACTTTGGAGCATTACTGAATTAGCTAATAAAATGATTAAATATCTAGATATTTTAAAATAACAAAATATTGACCTATCAATCTGAGTTTGCATCATTTAAAAAATCCAAAGGATAGAATTGAATCTATTAATTAAATATATCTTATATTTTATTTGAAATATATCCTTAAAATATAAATCCATTACTCATCTTTTACTTGACACCTAAAATTTAAGGCTTCTAAGAGTTCAAAGTTCAAATTAAGTTAGGAAAAATTATATGGTTGTGATAATAAAATGCATAAAGTATAGTAATATATTTTTAAGAAGATAATTCTTGTATTTTCCCTGGACAAATTAGTAGTTCAAAATATACTGTAGTCCAAAAAACCAAAATGGCGGCATAAGGTATACACCTATATGTGCTACCTCTCACAACCACACCAAAACTGCAACTAAAAGTCAAAATGACTATCATCCAGAACACAGGAAAGCTGGTTGAGTAGAAGTTCTATAATTAGAAGGAAAAAAAATCACATTGAGTCTGGGT
The DNA here is from genome assembly GCA_027563665.1 of Antrozous pallidus. Taxonomy (NCBI): domain Eukaryota; kingdom Metazoa; phylum Chordata; class Mammalia; order Chiroptera; family Vespertilionidae; genus Antrozous; species Antrozous pallidus. The sequence goes on along the minus strand of CM050514.1, from coordinate 108,606,456 downwards.
AGGAGGTGCAGAGACATGGGAGAGCAGAGGTATGAAGGCCAGCTAATCGGGCTGGCAACTGGGTGTGCTTTTTTTTTTTTCAATCAGAAGGGAGATACAAGTTCCCAATTGCTCTGAACTCCAGTTTCTGGTGAGACTCTGGGGACCCAGATTCCTATGGGGGAAAACTGGAGTGTCTTGCATCAGGAAGGAAAGTGAGGGTGGCTTTCTCACAGAGGTGCTCACAGGAATCATTGCGCGGGGGTGCGGGTCTCAGAGATGCAGAGACACAGAGACTTGGAGACACACAGAGACTTAGAGACACACAGAGACTGGCAGCCATCACTGTTTTCTATGCCTTGGTGATTCCCTGAGGCCCTGCCCCACCCAATTTACAACACCACCCAAACTGTGAACACAGGTTTTTGCATATGAATGGCCTGTCCTTTTGCAGCCTAATCTAACAAACTATAACTAGGTCAGAAAGCTCCAAACCCCAAAAAGGAGAAATCTGAAGATCTCACTGTAACTCCTGCTGGGTGGTCACAAGCAGTACCTCAGTTTGCACCTCCTTGGAGACCCAGGAGCCAATGTATTTAGTGGTCAGTATGAGATGATACCAGATTTCAACTCCTCAGATCAATAAGTGACACACACCAGAGGCAGACTCAGTGAGCACCAAAGCCTCACTGAAGCAAATCCTGCCCCATAAGGATGACTCCAGCACAGCAGTTCTTCCATTATAGACACAGAGGGTCCTCACAGCCAAATGGCCTGGAGGTCAATTCCTCCCAGTGATACCAATAGCAATGAAGGCTTAACTACAACAATTCCGTGCACTCAGCCCACAAAGAGGTGCACCAAGAGTATTCACCTCATATGTTTTGGGGGGTTGAGTCACTGGGCCCTATAGGATACCTAGCACACAAAGCCACTCCATCACCACAGGAAAGCAGCCAAAATGTGCAGACAAAGAAAGATGTCACGAATGAAAGAAATGGAGAAAAGCAAACTACTAGATATAGAGTTCAAAACCACAGTTATAAGGTTATTAAAGAATCTTCTAGAAACCTCTGAGAAACTTAGTGAGACCTCCGAGGTACTTAGTAAGACCTTCAAAAATCTTAATGAGAATATAAAAAAAAGTGGAAAAGGACCAGTCAAAAATTAAGAATACACTTGTTGTGGAGTGGATGCAGGTGAAAGGCCACTGGAGCCCAGACCAAATTAAAATTTAAGGAGCCTTTATTAGCCAACCTGGAGACTGCTCTGCCATCCTCCATGCAGGGAGACCAGAGAGCAGCCCCAACCCTTTGTGCAAGAACACTTTTAAGCACATTAACCACATCCTGTTTTTGCACAACAAGCAACCCAAGACAAAACAGTTTTTCCCAAGCTACGTCAGAGTCATGCCACTGATGACCATGTTATTCACAGGGTCATCCTGTTCTTCAGAAAGGTGACAGTGTTCTATCTTGTAAGGCCTACATGCTGGGAAGGGGCCATGAGACTGTATCTCAAGACCTGGCCTGGAGTCAGCACTGACTACTCTATCTGGGGCATAGTCCACAGCCTCAGTATTACTCAAAAATTTCCACTCTACAACACACTGTCTGAAATAAAAAAGCATCTACAGAAATTCATCAGTAAAGTAGAGGATGCAAGAATCCAAACAAAGATTTTAAATATGAAGAAGAAAAAAACCACACAACCAGAAAAACAAAAAGAAAAAAGAACGCAAAAATATGAAGATAGTGTAAGGAGCCTCTGGGACAGCTTTAAGCATTCCAACATCTGAATTATGGGGGTGGCAGAAGAAGAGAGAGAGCAAAATATTGAAACCTATTTGAAGGAATAATGACCAAAAACTTCCCCCACCTGGTGAAAGAAATAGACTTACAAGTCCAGGAAGCACAGAGAACCCCAAACAAGAGGAATCCAAAGAAGACCACACCAAGACACATCATAATTAAAATGCCAAGGGCAAAATACAAAGAGAGTCTTGAAAGCAGCAAGAGAAAAACAGTTAATTACCTACAAGGGAGCACCCATATGACTGTCAGCTGATTTCTCAACAGAAACTATGCAGATCAGATGGGAGTGGCAAGAAATAGTCAAAGCAATGAACAGCAAGAACCTACAACCAAGATTACTCTACACAGCAAAGCTATCATTTAGAATTGAAGGTCAGATAAATGGCTTCACAGATAAGAAAAAGCTAAAGGAGTGCATCACCACCAAATCAGGACTATATGAAATGCTGAAGGGTACTCTTTAAGAAGCAGAAGAAGAAGAAAAAGGTAAATATAAAAATTATGAACAACAAATACATATTTTTCAACAAGTGAATCTAAAAGTCAAGTCAATAAAAAATCTGATGAACAAAATAAACTGGTGGATATAATAGAATCAGGGGCATAGAAAGGGAGTGGGCTGACAATTCTAGGGGGGAAGGAGGCATGAGGGGTGTGGGAAGAGATTAGATAAAAATCTTAAAGCTATGGATGAAGATAGTGAAAGGGGGTAAGGGTATGGGGTGGGGAGAGGGACACCTGGTGGAGAGGAGCTATGTGGGAGGTGGGGGAAGGCATGGAAAGAGGAACATCTGTAATAATCTGAACAATAAAGACTTATTTTAATATATATATATATATATATATATATATATATATATATATATATATATTGTAGTCCTTATGTATACTACATATGGTAAAACTCATGGTCTAAGTAAAAAAGAATAATTAATTCTATTGCCTAACCGAATTTTAATATAAAAACCAGTTTAAATTTAATTAATATCTTTTCAAATAGTTACAAAAAGTATATAATACAATCTTTGGGTGATGTATATTTGATAGTCTTTCTAAGTTAAATTTTAAGACTTTACCCGAGAGATAGCCTTGTGACATTTCAAGGGCCCAGAAATGATTCAAGGATTTATTCTCTTCTTAAAAGAAAAAAATTGAACTAAATTAATCTGATATAATATACTTGAAATCATGTGAGAAGCTTTAGCAAATAAAAATTAGTAACTATATTTTATTTATATGCATATATTTTAAATGTTATAAAGGTTTCAACCTCTAAGGAAGGGCAAGACAAAGTTGCTGAATACTTCTTAAGCAAAATCAGATTATTTAGCAATGAAATTTTAAGACAAAAAGTCTCAGATAGCCTGCTCTATAAATAGGCTAGGGGGTACACAAGCATCTGTACTTTATAGGTCAAATGTATAAGTTTTCTTAGTTTGTTTTTTCCATAAAGGTGCATATTTAATAACTTAATAAATTAGCCTTTTGTAATATAATCAAGGTCTCATATATATTCATCTATATAAAAAGCCAATATTTTATGAGCAACCTGGTTCTAGTAAAGGCTAAAGTAAAAATTTGCATACATATGCAAATGAGCACTAGCCAGAAAGAATGCTATTTAAAAGTAAAATTTAACCTTAATAAAAAGGAGAAATTTTAAAATCTCTTCTGCTACTATTTACAAAGTAAACTAAAAGTTATGACTCAAGCATTAAATCTCACCATTAATATGACACTATAAGTAAAAGGAGAGTTCCTCTTACTTTATATGTATACATTACAGTATTGGCCAGCATCTGAAAAGCAACCAAGTTTGTTGCTCTGTTTAAAAGGAAAAAAAAATATTTAGAAGAAGCTCCCTACATGTAGCCTAGAAATTACTCTGGGAGAGAGGAAAAAAAAAAACAGAAGGAAATTCTCTTCAAATATTTAGAAACCTGTATTTAAAAATTGATGCGTTAGGCCTCAAAAAGAGAAGTAAATAATTTTCATTTTCCCTCCCTAAACAAAGCTTATGTCAATATACTCAGACTGATAGCAGAAATCCAATTAGTGTTATTTACTGTCCACACCTAAGGACAATTGAAGTTAGAAAATAAGCCTAATTTCAGACTGTTTTAAATTGGCAAACTGAAGTAAGTGAATATTCAGGGAAACTTAGTTGTCCTAACCAGGAATCTATTCCTGGAACATTAACTATTTTTTTTTACTCATGATTCATCTCATAGCAAAGCTGTTTATCATGCAATGAATTCAGACCAAGTCATCTAGACCAATCATACTTCTATGCTAAGAATTGAATTAAAAGCTATCAAGGCTGCACTTCAAGATTTTCAAAAGTCAACATATTGTACAGCAAGCAAAAAATGTCCCCCTTGCATGTTAAAACAGAAAAGGGGGAATAGTGGAGAAATATCCAATAAGTGAACTACATCAAGCTTGAATTCCTTTAAATTTTTTCACTTGTAATGCTAATGGCAAGACACCAATGGAATTACACTAATGTCAGAATAAGTCAAAAGAATATGGTCTGGTTAAATGAAAAGATCCTGAGTCTGGTTTATGGAAGGGTCCCTTTATTAACCTTTGGTCTAGGATATACTTGTGTATCTCCAGAAAACTTCTCCAAGCCTGTGTGGAAAATTAAAAAATGGATCCTAGAGAGAAACTGACCAGACTACTCTAAACACAGATATTAGTAGCCCCAAGCAACATGCTGATGAGACAGAGGAGAAAGTGTCCAGAGATGGATGATGACAAAGACACCTTGCCATGCTAGCAGTCATCAGCTGTGGGTCAGTGCAGTTTGCCCTGGACAACGCCAAAGAATATTAGACCTGCATTGTCATTGCCCACCGTTTGTCCACAATCCAGAACTCAAATACCATTGCTGTGATGTCACAGGAGACAGTGATTGGGAAGGGAATCCATAAAGAACTGTTGGCCCAGAAAGGAGCCTACTGCAAACTAGTTCCTTAAATCCCTTTTTAAAAGGACATGAAATAACTCAATCCTTTTCATTGAATCTAAAAGTCTTAAAAGGACCCAAGCCCTAAAAATGGCATACACATTTCTAAATTTATTAAGAAAACAAAAAAGGGGAAAATGCCAGAGGCTAAGACCAACAAGAGGTTAACATATAAATACCAGAGGTCTATTAAAGGCTGAAGGATTTTGATATTCAGCAAGGGCTGAAAATCAGCATAGTACTGTCTGCTGCTGGCTGAATGGCTGAAGGCAATCCCCTAACATGATAATCCTTTTATTGTTTACCAAACCTTACCTTTAATATGCCTGTTTGTACTGATATTCTAGTAAATAAAAAGCTGACGGGTCCAGAGATTCAGAGAGCTTCTCCACTAGAGTGAAGTCACTGCCTGGCTCCCCCATGACTTCTAAATTTATGTTTCTTGTCTAATATATCCATTTGTGCGCAGCCCCTACTCCCGACCTTGATCCCTAGCTGCAAATGGATACGGCATTCGCATGAGGTGATATATTATTATCCTTTTAATTTACATTTCTCTGACTAGTAATGTGATGTTGACTGTGTCTTCATGCATCTGTTGGTGTTTCATATATCTTTTTTGGAGAAATGTCTATTCAGGTCCTGTGCCAAATTTTTTTTAATCCTTACCCAAGAATTTGTTTATTGCTAGAGAGAGAAGAGAGAGAAGAGAGAGAGAGAGAGAGAGAGAGAGAGAGAGAGAGAGAGAGAAGGAGAGAAAGAGAGACATTGATGGGTTACCTCCCATACGCACTCCAATTGGGGACTGAACCCAAAAAGTAGATGTTGTCCTGACCCAGAATTAAACCCACAACCTTGTGGTGTATAGGATAATGTTCAAACTAACTGATCCACCCATCCAGGACCCTTTGTCTTTTTTAATTTGATTTTTTATGAGTTGTTATTTGTTTTTGTTTTTGTTTTTGTTATTGAGTCATATGAGTTCTCTATGTGTTTTAGATATTAGTCCCTTATCATATATACTAGAGGCCTGGTTGACCAAATTTATGCGTGGTGGGTGTGTATGTGACCCTCAGCCCAGCCTGCACCATCTCTAATCTGGGACTGTGATTGGGCCTAAATGGGAAGTTAGACATTCCTCTCACAATCCAGGACTTCTGGGTCCCAACCTCTTGCCTGCCTGCCTGCCTGCCTAATTGCTCCTAATTGCTTCTGCCTGCCAGCTTGGTCACCCCTGAACCACTAATTGATGCCTAACTGTTCCCATGCTGGCCTGATTGCCCCCAACTGCCCTCTGCTGCAGGGCTGGTCCCCTCCAACTGTCCTTCCCTGCAGGCCTGGCCTCCCCCAACTCCCCTCCTGGTCATCCCTAACTGCTCTCCACTGCAGGCCTGATTGCCCCCAACTTTCCTCCCCTGCTGGCCTGATCACCCATAACTGCCCTTCCCTGCTGCCCATCTTGAGGCAGCCATCTTGTGTCCACATGGGGGCAACCATTTTTGACCAAATGGCCATCCTGTGTGTTGGAGTGATGGCCAATTTGCATATTACCCCTTTATTATATAGAATGGTCTACAAATATTTATTCCCATTCTGTAAGTTGCCTTTTCACTTTATTAATGATTTTCTTGCTATGCAGAGCTTTTTAGTTTAATGTTTCCTAGTTGTTTATTTGTGATTTTGTTTGTTTCAAAATATCATATCCAAAAACTAATTACCAAAGCCTACTTCAAGAAGATTTATTCCTATTTTCTTCTATAAAAACAGATCCATTTCAAGCTAATTTTTGTGTTCCTGAACTTTCAATACTTTTCCAAAGCACCATTTTTGGATTGAGGTCAATGTCCATTTATCCTACATCCCTACCCTTCTATTGATCTACTGCTTCCTTTATGGCAGTTTTTCTCTAATCTCTGTAGAAATTGCTACTTCACCAGTGATCTGAACTTAACTCCTCTCCCTGCAGTGTGAAGATTCTCAGATATATCCCACGGTGACCTAAAAGCTCCTCCTGTGAGTGCAGGAAAAGTATTTTTTAAAATTCTTATAATTTGTGTCTTCAGGGAATTCTATAGAATTGAGTGTATATTTGGTGCTCAAAACTTTGGAAGTTCTGACTGCCATTTGAACCTTTGAATACATTGCATCAACGTGAGTAACATAAGAGTTAATTCTCTCTGTCATTAAAAGATGACATTATGCCAGCCAGTTTGGCTCAATTGGTTGAGCATCGTCCCATCCCCCAGGAGGTCACTGGTTCCATTCCCTGTTAAAGCACATGCCTATGTTTAAGGCTCTATACTCAGTAAGAGATGTACAGGAGGCAGCCCATCAATATTTCTCTCTCATCTATCTCTCCCCCTTTCCCTATTTTTGAAATCAGTAAAAACATTTGTTAAAAATGATGCAATTAATTGCTCTCAAATTCCCAAATGAAAGACAGCTAAGCAGAAGCACACAAAATAATCCCCATCAGCCCACACATACCAAAGCTCAATAGAAAATTCCGAGAGAAAACATTAAGCCTTCATATACCCCAGCCCAACAGTGTTGAGAGTCAAATGATAAAATTCAGGGCAAGAATATGCCGCCATATTGCTTCTACCTGTGAATAAATTGCTACCTGGCAGTAAAAAAAAAAAAAAAAAAGGAAAATAGAATGAATCAATATTTATATGAATAAGAAAAAGCAGAAACAAATAAATGAAACCCTGTATAATAAAAGCTTAATATGCAAATTGACCAAACAGCAGAATGACAGATTGCTGTGATGCACACTGACTAACAGGGGGCAGATGCTAAATGCAGGAGCTGCCCCCATCCTGCAGGCCTCAGGTCAACCAAGGCAGGTGCCACTGGGGGAGGCACGCTGAAACTCGGGTGCTGCAAGGGTCTGCAAGTTTGTGGAGAGGGGGAGCTTGTGCAGAGTGCGCGTAAACTTGGGAACAGCAGAGCTGCGTGAACACGCAGACAGGACTCATGACTTACTCTCTTTTGGGAAACCATCAGACTGCATTGTTTTATGACTCTGGGTGAGACGATGGGTATGCAGACTCATTTGGGGAGAGGCTGAATTGTCCAGCAGCGGGTGGAGCTCGGCAGCAGCTCTCTCTCAGAGGTGATGGCAGCCATTGCCACCCAGCACAGAATCCCTGGGGCCACATAGGACAGAGCTGACACTGCCTGCTCGGCCCAGAGACTCCGCCCATCCAACCTAAGCACAGCTGACCCTCACAGCCAATTGGCCTGGAGGTCAAAACCCTCCTAGTGCTGGCAACAATAAGCAAGGCTTAACTTCAACAAGACTGTGCAACCCATATCCACCTCAGGTAACTGGGGAGGCTGAGCCACTGTCCCTTAGAGGACATCTACCACATAAAGCTAATCAACCAACTCAGGAGAGCAGCCACCATGCAGAGACATGGAAAGAAATCAAATGTGAAAGAAATGGAGGTAAAAAAACTTTATAAAGCTTTTCAAGAGGCTCCTAGAAAAGGCTGAGACCTACAAGGAAATGAATAAGACCTATGAGGAAATGAACAAGACCTACGATGATATGAAAAAGGACCAAATATAAACTAAGAATACACTGACTGAAATAAAAAATATTATACAAAGACCTAAAAGTAGTCTAGAAAACTGCAAGAACCAAGTCACAGATTTGAAATACAAAGAAGCAAAATCCACTCAGCTGGAAAAGCAAGAAGCCAAAAGAATCCAAATAATTGAAGATAGTGTAAGGGGCCTCTGGGACAACCTCAAGCATACCAACATCAGAATTATAGGGGTGCCAGAAAAAGAGAGAGAGAAAGACCATGAAAACCTATTTGAAGAAATAGTGACCGAAAACTTCCCACACCTGGTGAAAGAAATTGACTTAGGAGTCCAAGAAGTGCACTGAACCCCAAAATATAGGTACCCCTAAGAGGACCACACCAAGGCACATCATAATTAAAATGTCAAGAGCAAAAGACAAAGAGAGAATATTAAAAGCAGCAAGAGAAAAACAGTTAGTTACCTACAAGGGAGCACCCATACGATTGTCAGCAGATTTCTCAACAGAAACGATGCAGGCCAGACGGGAGTGGCAAGAAATATTCAAAGTGATGAATAACAAGATTCTACAACCAAGATTACTCTATCCAACAAAGCTATCATGCAGAATTGAAGGTCAGATAAAGTGCTTTGCAGCTAAGAAAAGGCTAAAGGAATTCATCACCATCAAACCAATATTATATGAAATGCTGAAAGATATTCTTTAAGAAGGGGAAGAATAAAAAGATAAAAATAAAAATTATGAACAACAAATACATATCTATCAACAAATGATTATAAAAATCAAATGAATTAAAAATCTGATGAACAAGATAAACTGGTGAATATAATAGAATCATGGGCATAGTGAGGGAGTAGACTGACAATTCTTGGGGAGAAAAGGGGTATGGGAGTTTCAGCAAGAGACTGGACAAAAATCATGCACCTATGGGAGAGGACAGTGGGGTGGGGAGGTGAGGGCAAAGGGTGAGATGGGTACCGGGTGGTGGGTAACTATAGGGGGAAAAAAGGGGGGAACAATGTAATTAATAAACTGAACAATAAAGATAAAAAAACGTGTAGTTTTGTAAGAAGAATGTATATGATCATGTAACCATCATTTCCATCAAGATATAGAGTATTTCAATTTTTCCAAAAACTTTTCCTGTACTCCTTTATTGTATTCACTCCTCTTTTCTCATCCTCAATCCCCCATCAATTACTACCCTGATTTATGTATATTGAATTTTGCTCTTTCTAGATATTCATATAATGGAATCACACCTTTTGTGTCTGGCTACTTGCAGTTAGCATAATGCTTTTGAGATTCATCCACATTGTTTCATCAATAGTTCATTCTTTTTTGCTGCTAAGTGGTACTTAATTGTACTTATCACAATTTGTTTATTAATTCCCTAGCTGTTGAACATTTGGAATATTTTCAGTTGGGACATTTATGAGTAAAAATAATCTAAAACATTCCTATACAGATCTTTGCGTGAATGTATGTTTTCATTACTCTTAGGTAAAATACTTAGAAGAGTTATTTCGTGGTGATATGATAAGCGTAGGTTTATTGTTCAAAACGATGTTTTAAAGTGGTTATAGCATTTGCATTGCCATTAGCAAATCTGCAATTCCCTGATGCTCCACATCCTCACCAGCACTTTGCATTACCAATTTTAAAAACCTTATTCTCTCTAGAATGTGTGTAGCAGTATCTTACTTTAATTTTTAATTGGCATTTCCTTAATGACTAATGGTTTTGAATATCTTTTTCATATACTTACCATTTGAATCTCTTCCTTGGTGAGTTGTTCACTGAAATCCTTTTCAATTTTTATTTCTGTCTTTTTATTATTATAGTATTTTAAATCTCCTACATGATATATCCTAGACATAATTACTGCATAATTTAAAAAATCAGACAGACTCCAGTTGAAAGTATGTTCTGAGGGGTGAGAATATTAAAGAGAAGGATAGAATGCATACCTGAAAGAGAATTAGAGAGTACAAATATTGTTTTGATAGATACTCTTTTGTATAAATGTATGATTAAAATATTTCAGCATTTTCTTTCACTATGACTTCTATATTTTTCTCAGATTTAAAAAGCCTTCAAATTGTATTTGATCATGATGGATATTTAAAAAAACACATTAATAAATAGGAGAATTGTTTATCTTTTGGAAATTTTGCTTGCAATATTAATTAATTTTTTTCTCAGAATCAAAGGGATTCATCATTAAAATGACTTATAGTAATGAGAAAATAGATTCATTCAGGATTGTTTCTTTTTCAAAGACACCTTGGAAACTTATTCTGAAATTTTTGGTAGCCTTATTTCCTACATTACATTTTTTTCTTTCTAGATTTAAAAATTGTTACAGACTAAAAACAAAGTTCTAACTAATATCCAGATTGTAATTTTTCATAGAACATATGCATTTTTTGGTCAGTGTATCTTGGGTTAGAAAGAGCTGTACTCAATAAGTTTATTTCAATATGTCATTGAAAGTATTCTATAAAATAAAAGTGAAACATGCAAATTGACCGTACCTTTGCTATACTACCAGCCAATAGAAGCAATATGCAAATTAATCCCCAACCAAGATGGTGGGTGGGCACCCTCTGCCCTGAGCTGGCCAAGTGCTGGGGTGGTGGGGGTCCCCATCCCAGCTGCAGACCCAGCAGAGGATCCAGCCCCTCGCCACCCGAAGACCGCCTATGGTGGCACTGGGGGCAGTGGGGGTCGTGATCGCAGCCACAAACTTGACCCCAAGCCCAGACATGGTGGTCCTGGAGGCCGCGATCGCAGCACAAACCAAGCCTAAGCCCGGCCATGGTGACACTGGGGGCCGCGGGGACTGTGATGGCAGCCCCAAGCCTGACCTCGGCGGCACTAGGGGCCACTATCACAGCCATCAACCTGGCCCCAAGCCAGGCCATGGCAGCACTGAGGTCCAGATCGCAGCTACAAAACCAGCAAGGAGGCCGGCCCCCAGCAGCCCCAAGTCCTGTCATGGTAAAACTGGGGCTGGAGGGCAGGGGGAAGGGGGTGGATTGGAGTCACAAACCCGCAGGCCTGGCACTCAGCAGCCCCAAGGCCTGAGGTGGAGGCATTTGGGTTGCTGAGGGGCATGGGTAGGGACAGTGGAGACACAAAGCCACAAGAAACCTGTGGAAAGGGAAATAAACTATCATAACTTTATTTCCCTTTCCTCAAGATGAGAAAACTGCCCCTGGATTACTTAGTGCTGTGACCAACACCTTTCTACAAACACAGGGTATGTTATGACCACTCCCAGGAAGGTCCTATCAGAATACCGTCTCCAGGGAATAACCTACTGTGGCAAATCATCTAAGAGAGGAAACAAGCTTTTGTTAGGTTTATTCTGAAGATCAGAGAACATGCCAACCAAACATATGCTGTGTTGTTATATTGATGATCTTGAGCTGCAGATGCTTGAAAAACAGCAAATGCACACAGAGGATTTCATTGAAGTCTCCTGATCTCCCTAAAATCAGAGCCCCCTAAAAGAGCTTAAATGTCATAGGTCCCTTTGATGGGAGAAGTGTCTCAGGCAGAGAAGACTGACTCCTGTCACAGGACAGGAGAGTAGAAGTTAACAGCACACCCAAACTTTGTTACAAACTATTTCCCCCCACCCCATTCATCTTTCCTCTCCTCTAAGAGGCCTATATCTCCTGTCCCGTTTCCCTAGGAAGAAGGTATTTAAATCTGCATTCTAAGCCACCTTGGGGAGTTGCTCATTTTCCCCTGGGATCTGCCACATATACACAAGGTACATGTGTTAATGAACTTTTTTTTTTCTCTTGGTGATCTGTCTTTCATTACTCAGAAAGGTAAAGGAAAACTATTTTTCCTTCTCCATAATTCTATCTCGGTAAATCAAGTCCCCAGCTGAACAATGAGACTGGCTCAAGTACCAAGCAGTCCCAGCTGATGGGAGGGAAGCTTCTAGGGAGAAGTCAATGATATTGGCATCAGAGTGGGATGGAGGCCACATACATGGTTGCTTGTGGGAGTTTGAAATGGTTCCATATTTTTGGAGGATGATTTGGCAAATTTGGAGGATGAAATGTTCAAGGTACATCCAAGGGTCTTCTTCTAGGAATCACATCTGCTGAGATAAAGCACAAGTGCATAAGCCCTGGTCAAAACCCAGAATGCTACTGCAGGCTCCTCTTCCACGATAGAAAACCCTGGGAACAACCTGCATTTTTAGGACAAGGTGGCATCCTATCCTATAAAAGAGAAATATGCAAATTAGAATGAACATCTTCCAGATGACCTTCCGGATATCCTTCCTGACATCTTTCCCAACAAAGCCATGTTGGCGGGGCCAAGGCAGAGGAGGTTAGAGGAGAGCAATCAGGTAGGCAGGGGAGAGCAGTTAGAGGGACCAGGCCAGGAGGGGAGAGCAGTTAGGGCAAACAGGCTGTCAGGGGAGAACAGTTAGGGGGATCAGGCTGGCAGGCAAGTGAGTGGTTAGGAGCCAGAGGTTCCAGATTGGAGAGAGTGCAGGCCAACCTGAGGTATCCTTCTTCCCATGCACAAATTTCATGCACCGGGCCTCTAGTTTACAATAATACCATTACATTACAGTTATTATTTATTAATGAGAAATAAAAAATATTTCCTCTCATTAAAATTGATAAAAATGTTAAGATTAAGAGATTAATTATTGAAACTCCACCTTAAAAATACATCCAAATTAATACTATGAATTAAAAAAATATTGTGTGGTTAAGAGTATCAAAGGAAAAATATTCATTTGGTAGAATTTAAATATCATCAATTCTTCAATGAAACCCTACTTCTATGAAGACTATCACTATATTCTCTTCACCACACTTGATTCATATTACATAAAATAATCTCCCTTTCCTTTATATTATTCATACAATAATCTTAAGTTCCTTATTCTGTACCAACAAAATTTATTTCCATGTAATATTAATGATTTAATATCTAATAAAAGTACCCTATTTTCCAGCATATAAGACGATTCTTTAACCCAGGAAAATCTTCTCAAAAGTTAGGGGTCGAAATCAAATCTGATTTTTTAAAATTTTTATTTGGTGTGTGTTGGAAGGCGAGTATATCCCAAACTCTATATTTTAACTGGAAAAGTTGAGGGTTGTCTTATACGCCCAGTCATCTTATACACCGGAAAATATGGTAAATAGTGGTTGAAATAAAACTTATAAAATGTAGAAAATGTGATACCCAAAGTCAGCAAAAACAAACCAAGGGATGAAAGGTAAGGCTTGCTGAGAATCTCTTAGGTTTAAGTGTTTTATTTCTTAGCACAAGAAATTATGAGCATCCTTTTTGGTTTAGGACATTAAACTGTTAAAGGAGCTCGTTCAAATCAAATACAACAAACAAGACCAAGGAAAAGCCAAAGCAGCTTTACAGGCTCGTTGCTTTGCAGAGCAATAATTATCATTTATTGAGCTTTTACTACATTCCAGGACTATTCCTTTTTGTTTGTATTTGTTAATCCTCACCTGAGAATATATTTCCATTGATTTTTAGACAGAGTAGAGTGAAGGGGTACATAGAGAGAAAAACATCTATGTGAGAGAGACTCATTGATTGATTGCTTCCCACACACACTGTGACTGGGGCCAGGGATGAGCCTGGAACCTAGGTATGAGCCCTTGACTGGAATTGACCCCATGACCCGTTAGTTTGTAGGTTGGTGCTCTAATCAATGATCATAATTAGCTAGGGCTGCCAGGCCTTATTCTTTATGCTTTACACATATTTACTAATTTAATGCTTAACCCAGTGCAACTAATAGTATTATCAGATCTGTTTTTTAGAGTAGACAATCAAAGTCACACATTTAGTTAGTGGCAGAGTCAGAATTGCATCCTGGTAGTGAGGTGAGGAGTCCATCATTTTAACCAGCATGCTATACTACCTCTCAATTAAGCAGCTCAAAATTATTATTTCATAATTTATTTATTATTATTATTATTATTATTTGTATTTAGTATTTTTAGCTAAAACATTTATAAGGAAATTAGATTTCTAGTATTAGAACTTTTAGCTAGTGGGTGGTCTATAAAATAATTTAAATAATTTTCATTAAAAAAAAACTCTGTGGAAAACAGTATGGTTTCCTCAAAAAATTAAAAGTGGAACTCTCATTGACCCAATAATCCCACTTCTAGGAATATACCCCAAGAACTAAGAAACACCAATCAGAAAGAATATATGCATGCCTATGTTCATAGCAGCACAATTTACCATAGCTAGGATTTGGAAACAGCTTAAGTGCCCATCAGCAGATGGGTGGATTTAAAAAAAACCCCAAAACTATGGTACATCTACACAATGGAATATTACACTGCAATAAAAAATAATTCTTAGCAGCATGGATAAATCTAGAGAGCATTCCCATCAAACCTCAGAGGGAAGGCGGGGGAGGGTATAAATGTCTGAGAGATCAACCAAAGGACTTGCATGCATGGATATATGTACACAGACAGTAGACAGGTGAGGGCACTTGTTGGGGAGGGGGAGTTTCCAGGGAGTGATTAATGGGGGGAAAAAGAGACATATGTAACACATTCAACAATAAAGAATTTAGGAGAGACAACATGGTGGCTGACAGGATGGCAGTGAGGGAGAGAGTGTGACAGAGTAAAGAAGTGAGAGAGGTGTGTGAGGATATGTGTGGTGTGTGTGTAGGTGAGTAAAGAACAGATATATATCTCAGGATTCCCAGGGACTGGCAGATTTGGATCACCTGAAGGGGAGCTCTTGCTACTGCCATGGGCACTCCCAGACCAGCTCAGCTTTTGCATGGAATGCATGCTGTCTTGTAGAGGAGAACAACGAAGGTTAGGAGTGCTGACACACCAACATCCAGATCAACCTCAGACAGCATCCTGGGACCTGTGCAGGGAGCCACTTGCCAGCCATAACCCACATGGAACCACCACCATGCTCTGGCAGTGAGCAATGCAGTACTATGACATGGGTCTCAGATGCCTGCAGTGAGAGCACACCAGACAGACTCTTGAGCTGTGCCTCCTACCAAGAGCTGAAACCAAGCATCCCAGGATCCCACACTTCCAGTCCCCAAGCAAGCCATGGATATCCCACTTCCTGCTCCATCCCTGATCCAAATACAGAACTGTAATTAGGTGTGTGTTACAATCCTACCAGGCAGAACCCTTGCCTGGTGAGCATCCCATCCTTGGCACAGACTTAGCATGCTCGCTCTGTGGCAGACAGAGCCCATAACAGGCAAGTGCCCCACCCCCAGCACAGAATGAGCACACTCTGCCTCCAGCTCAGACAGAGATGCAGGCAAGTGTGCTATGCACCCAGCAGAGACAGAGAATTGGGCTAGTGGGTGCTCTGCCACCAGTACAGACAGAACTTTTGACTGGTGCACACCCCATCTCCAGCACAAACAGAGCTGTCATCTGACACACACCTACCCACAGCATAGGTCAGAGTTCTGGTGCAAATTGGTGTGCCCAACCACAGGTCACAGGACCATGCTGCAAGTGCACTACCAGAGGGACCTAAGGCACTATCCTGCCTATGGGGCTGGAGCTACACAGTGACTGCATGATAGAGGGCTCTGTGCCCTCACAGAGAGTCACACACATGAGGAACTGTGCACCCACCACCACCAATCCCAAAAAAATGGATTATTGAGGGACCAGAACCAAGGAAGAAGAGGTTATAATTCAAACAGAGACAATAAAGGGGTGAAACTCAAAGCAGATCTAGCCCACAGGATCATTGGAGTGCAAGCAGCTTCAACCCCTGTAACCCCAAGCAAAGAGCCCAGGGCCAGAAAGAGACAGTAAAAATTGGGAGATGAAAAAACAACCCCCAAAGGAAAGAAAAGGAGGAATGGCAGAAAATGAACTAAATGATACAGAGGCATACAACATGTCAAAAAAATAATTCAGAGTGAGGATGTACAGTTAATAAATCAGATGGATGAGAAAATTAACAACTTAAGTAAGATTCAAGAGGAAATAAAAAAATGGTATAGCTACAATAAAAAATGATGGAGAGTTTCAACAGTAGACTAGAAGTAGAGGGCTTATTTAGTGAGTGAGAGGATAGGGCAGTAAAACACATTCAATCTGCACAACAATTGGAGAAAAAAATTAGAAAGCAGGAGAAGAGACTAAGGGAGCTTTGGGACTACATGAAACAAAGTAACTTATGTGTAATAGCGGTTCCAGAAAGACAAAAAGGGGAGAAAGTATTAGAAAACATATTTGAAGAAATAATGACAGAAAACTTTCCTTACTTGAGGAAGAAAAAAGTCACTCAAGCACAGAGAATCCTAAACAAGATGAACCCAAAAGACCCACACCAAGACACATCAGAATTACAATGGCAAAAGTAAACAGCAAAGAGAGAATTTTAAAGGCTGCAAGAGAGAGACGGGAGTTACCTACAAAGAATCTCCCATTAGATTATCAATTGATTTCTCAACAGAAACACATCAGGCCAGAAAGGAATGGAATAAAGTATACAAAGTGGTGCAAAGCAATGGTCTGAATCCAAGAACACTCTATCTGGCAAGGCTAGTCTTCAAAATTAAACAGGAAGTCAGGAGCTGCACAAAAAACAAAAACAAAAACAAAAATAAAAAACAGCTAAGGGAGTTTATCACCCCATGCCAGCAATGCAAGAAATGCTAACGGGAGTACTGCAAAAGAATAAATAGAAAGAGAAAAAGGAACACAGGCATAAACAATGAAAATGGTTACAAACAATTACCTATAAATAAAAATCATAAACATAAATGGACTAAATGTACCCATCACAAGAAATAGAGTGGCTGAAAGGATAAGAAAACACGACCTGTATACATGCTGTCTATAATAGACACACCTCAGAACAAGGGACTCACACAGACTGAAAGTGAAAAAATAGAAAATTATTTTCCAGGGAAATGGAAACAAACAAACAAACAAACAAAAAATGATGGAATAGCAAAACTTAAATCTGACAAAATAGACTCATATTGAAGGCCATAACAATAAATAAGGAAGGCCACTTCATAATACTACAGGGATTGATTCAACAAGAGGATATGACTTTGATAAACATATATGCACCCAATGCAGGAGCACCCAAATATATAAAAAACTTCTGTAAGATATCAAGCAAGAGGTCAACAGCAATACAATCATAGTAGGGTTCTTTAATATCCCATCGACATCACTGGATAAATCCTCTAGACAAAAAATAACCAAAGAAACAGCAATCCTAAATGACTCACTAAAGCAGATGGACTTAATCAACATCTTCAGAACATTTCACCTCAAAGCTATCCTATCTAATAAAAGAGTAATATGCAAATTGACCATACCTCTGATCAAGTCACACCCACAACCACACCCACCAGCCAATCAGGAGCAAATTATGCCAATAAACCCCAACCAAGATGGCTGCTGCCACTGAGAGCAGGAGGGAGGCTTGGGTTTCCTGGGCAATGGAGAAAGCCAAACTTTCTGCCTGCCCTTGCCAGCTTAGGCCTCCACTCAATGCTACAAAGTTTCAATTATAGAAGATAATGATGGCAGCCACGGAGCTGGAAAGAGGCAGGAGGCTAGGATTGCCCTGGCAATGGAGGAAGCCAAGCTTCTGCAGCTCTGGCCAGCCTAGGCCTCCACTCCAGGTTACAAAGTTTCAATTATAGAAGGTGAATAAACCAACAGAAATGGCTGTCCCCACAGAGCAAGCAGAAGGCTTGGCTCTGCTCCAGGCTACAAATTTTCAATTGTAGAAGATAAATAAATCCCAGATACCAGGACCTCTGCTTAGGTCACCGGGGGGCGTGGCCAGCCTGAAAACCACCACAAGCCCCTCACCCAGGCCTCCCCACCCCTAAAGGAATACCCACTCTGATCCAAGACACCCTTCAGGGCAAACCAGCTGGCCCCCACCCTTGCACTAGGCCTCTATCCCATCTAATAATAGAGTAATACACAGATTGACCATCACTCCAACACATAAGAGGGCTGCCCCCATGTTGTCAAAGATCCTGCCCCCATGTGGACACAAGATGGCCACCACAAGATGACCAGCAGGAGAGGGCAGTTGGGAGGGACCAGGCCTACAAGGGAGGGCAGTTGTAGGCAATCAAGCCTGCAGGAGAGAGCAGTTAGGGGTGACCAGGCTGGTTGAGGAGTGAAGTTGGGGGCAAACAAACTGGCAGAGGAGCAGTTAGACATCAATCAGGCTGGCAAGAGAGTTGTTAGGGGGTGATCAGGGTGGCAGGCAGAAATGGTTAGGGGCAATCAGGAAGGCAGGCAGGCAATCAGTTGGGAGCCAGCAGTCCTGGATTGTGACAGGGATGTCCCAGATTGGAGAGGGTGCAGTCTGGGCTCAGCAACACTCCCTTTTCCCCTCCCCCGTGCACAAATTTCATGCTCCGAGCCTCTAGTATAATATACATTCTTTTCAAGTGCACCTGGGATATTTTCAGATAAACCACATATTGGGACACAGGCAAAGCTTCTTCAAATTTAAGAAGATTGAATTCATATCAAGCATCTTCTCAAATCACAATGGCATAATATTAGAAAACAACTACAATAAAAGCAATTAAAAAATCAAACAATAATAGTAGTAAGTTAGAGGGATTACTTGAGAATAGAGACATAACATTAAGGTAAATAGATAATTTTTAAAAAATATATGGATTTATTTATTTTAGAGTGAGACAGGAAGTGAGTGGGAGAGAGAAGCACTGATGAGAGAGAACCATCAATCAGCAGTTTCCTGCATGTCCCATATTGGGAAGTGAGCCCACAACCCAGGCATGTGCCCTGACTGGGAATTGAACCAGTGACCTCTTGGAGCTTGGGACAATACTCAACCAACTGAGCCACAATGGCCAGGGCTAAAATAATTTTTAAATTAGCAAATGTAATGTTACAGATTGTTTACCTTTTCAGCTTTTAAGATTCTTTTAGAATGCCATGAGAACAAATAGTTCTAAATCACCTGCTTTAATAAGTTAATGGTGGGCCCCTGACAGATATGTCCACTAGATTATGAAGATGTGACCTTATTTGGATAAAATTTCTTTGCAGATGTAATTAAATCAAATGATCTTGAGATGAGATCATCCTGAATTATCTGTGTTGGTCCTAAATTCAATGACAAATGTCTTAATAACATACAGAAGAGGTAAAAATATAGGGAGAAGACACTGTGAAATTGGAGATATGTAGACAAGAAATGTTTGGGGCCACCAGAAGCTGAAAGAGGAAAGAAAGGATTCTCCCCTAAAGTCCTTTATAGGAGCATGGCTCTGCTGACCCTTGATGTCATACTGGCCTCCTGAACTGTGAAACAAACAAACATTTTCTTGTTTTAAGCCACAAGTTTGCAGTAATTTGTTATGAAAAGCCAGGAAACTAATACACCTGCTAATTTTCCATGATCAAAATAACACTTAAAAAAATAAAACGAGCTCTTCATGGGCACAGGAATCTAGGATAGTTGAAAAGATAAGAGTGGACCTATCCAAACTCTTTAATACTGCCAATAGAATGGGCCAAAAGAACTGAGCCAAATCAGTCTCTCTGGGAGCCCTCTGCTGGACATTATGTTCAGCCAGACTGAACAGGCCGTGAAAGATGAGCTCTATATAGACACTTGTCCAGAAGCCAAGACTAAAATACACTTAGAAGGTCAAGGCCAGAGAGGTGAAGTTTGTCAGGACATTTATCCCACTGCCTTCATTTTATCTTGAATGTGAAGAACATAGTATAGTATGCAGCCTTCCCAGATAAAAATAAGCCTTGTTGTAAGAGCAGAAGAATTACTTTTGACTTGTTTTCCTCCATTCAGAACACAAAAATCATGAGTCTAGTATGGAGAGCCTACTAAATCCAAGATTCATTCACTCAGCAAATACTCATTGAGTCTATCATTCTAGACATTTGTCCATGGAATCCCAGCTAATGGGTTCTTTTTTGTTTTCGGTTCTATGATGCTTTTTTAAAATTAAATTTATTTGGGTACACTAAGTTGATAAAATTATACAGGTCTTAAGTGTATAATTTTATGTTATATTACCTATATACTGCATTGTGTGTATACACCCAAAGTCAAATCTCCTTTTGTCGCCATATATCTGACCTCCTTTACTATTATCACTTCTTCCGCACCCCAGTTTCCCTCTGATAAACACCATACTGTTATTTATGTGTATTAGTCTTTGTTGTTGTTTTTGTCTTGTTAACTTGTTGATTTTACTTTTATATTTCACATGAGTGAGATAATATATGGTTTTTGAGTTTTTCCATCTGACTTACTTGCCTTGGCATGGTATTATCGAGATCCATCCATGTTGTCACAAATGGCATGGCAATATTTCATCTTTTCTTATGGTTGACTAGTATTCCATTACATATATGTACCACATATTCTTTATTCAATAATTTGATTGTTCCAGGAGTTGGCCACCATGAATAATGCTGCAATCAACATAGGGATATGTAAATCTTAATGAATAAGTGATTTCAAATTATTCAAGTAAATATTCAGATAAGGCAGTGCTGAGTCATATGGAAACTATATTTTTAATTTTTTGAGGAATCTCAATACTGTTTTTCATAGTGGCTGTACCAGTTTGCATTCCTATCATCAGTGAATGAATGAGGTTCCCTTTTCTCCACAACTGCCCAATACTTGTTTTTATTTGTCTTGTTGATAGTGGCCATTCTGACAGGTGTGAGGTACTACTCATTGTAGTTTTTTATTGGCATTTCCCTAGTAGGTAGTGAAATTGAGCATCTTTGCATATAGCTACATGTATGTCTTTTTGAAAGAAGTATCTGTTCAAGTCCTTGGCCCATTTCTAAAATGGATTGCTTGTTTCGCAAAAGAATGAAACTACATTACTATTTGTCACAAAAATTAACTCAAAATGGATCTAATAACTGAAACAATGTATTACATAGAAGAAAACATAGGTGTTAAGTTTATGGACCTTAGTAATATAGAGAATTTTATAAATTTGACCTCAAGGGGAAGGGAAGTAATAGCAAAGATACATTAATGGGATTATTGCAGTGGTTTTCTTCAAGAAGTGGACAAATGGATTTGTTAGTAGTGACTGACCTAAAAATCAATAATGAGAACCATAGATACTCTACCACAATTTCTTGTATATGATAAACTCAGTATAAATGAGGGCATTACAGTTTGGCTCTCCAGTTCTCTGGGGTAAGAAGTTCTTGATGATCTTTAATCAGCATGACTGAAAGAATAGTGTGTTTTTCTATTATATTTTGCCTTTCAAAGTCAACCTGGGGATCTATACTTCTTTCTTCAAAGACACTTTTACTAATCTACCTTAGTCTTTATATGCCCTTATTCCAAATGTAGTTCTTAAGTATTTATAGATTTATTTGAAGTTTGTGAAGGATTTGTCTTCATAATTTCTTAGAAAGTTCTGGGTGAGGCTATCATATATTTATATATCACAGCCTTACATATATTTAATTTGATGTCTGCTGGATCAGCACCCTTAATTCTGGAGTGGTAGAGAGGGGTACTCCAAATTTCCTTTGGTTGGGAAGCTATTTCCTGATCAAAAAGTTGGGTGTCATGATGCTTCCTGTGTAACCATCCATAATTGTCCCCTAATATCAGTTAATCAGACATCAGGGCTCAGTGATGATTTGGGCAGGAGCAGTCCAGTTTAGTCATTTTATAGCCAAATTTTTCAACAATTACTTTATACAGAGTATTATCATGTCTCTGGCAGTGACACAGCATTCTGTTTTACCATAGGAAGTTTTCACTCTTTTTCTTGAAATATTAGGAATATATTCTATAATTTCTTCTTTGAAAAAAACATAGTGATTTATCTATTTAAAAAAGTAAACTATTCTAAATCTTATGCTTACAGCCTTCCCAGATGTTATAACTGACTCTCAAGTTGGCTGGCTAGGGAGTGTTTTCCTTTTATTTGCTGAGAGTAGCACCTACTTTTCATTAAACCTGAATTCTCCAGAAATTGATAATTTATATATAACATTTCCCCTCTGCTTTCTCTTTCCTCCTTTGGATTCACTTTTCTGTTTTTGTAGTTGCTGTTTGTTTGTTTAGCATTACCTTTAAGGAACGGAAAGAGAAAAAACTGAAATTTAACTTTCAAGACAGATGTGGAAATGGAGTCAAATTTAATAAACAAATAGAAAGTTATCTCTGGATTGATTTATCCATACTATATCCCTGTTGCTCATTAGCACTGACACTCAACTTGATTGTAGTGAAAAATGTCCTAATGTGCATTTTAATTTTGAAGGGCTGCCTCTCAGAGTTAAGGTATTGTGTTAGTGAGAGTTGGGTGCATTTGCTGCAAGCTGGAGAAAACTGCTTCCACAAAACACTGCTTCGAGAGTATTGGGTTTTTTTTCTCTCTCTTTCCCATGTCCAGTGTGGAGAGAGACAAGGTTCAGTTTCTGAGTAGAGGAGCTGGGGATGAAGAAAAATGAAATATAGAAGAGAAGACACAGAAGTAGGGATAAAAAGCTGGGGCCAGGCGGGATGTCTGTTCTCTCTCTGTAGAGACACAGAAACCTGAGCCCACGAAGTCGTGTTTATTTATATTGCCCAATACAAAGGGGTTTCTCCAACATTAGGATCAAAGGAGTTTCAGTGGGCCCAAGCCCTATTCATTTGCCCATTCCTGGGGCAAGACTGCATTTACATATCAAGGCCCTTTCCCGGACACCTGAAGCAAACAAAGTTAAGCCCGCGCTGATAAACACTGGCAGCCTTATTGGTGAAGCTTGTTTTTCCAAGATACAGTTTTTCCAGGCGCCTTGGATGCAGCCGGACAAAGATTGAAAGAATGCTCAAGGTGTCTTCCCTGGGGTGCCCCCCACAGAGAGTCCCATCCAAGTAACTAAAATGTGCTTTAAAATCATTTGCAAAACAAAAATAATATGTGCTGAATTATGCAATTCTTTTTAAAAAAATGTATTTTTACTGGTTTCAGAGTGGAAGGAAGATTGATAGAGAGACAGAAACATCATGATGAAGAGAAGCATTGATCGGCTGCCTGCTGCACACCCCACACTGGGTATCGAACCCTCAACCCAGGCATGTGCTCATACCGGGAATCAAACTACAACCTCCTGGTTCATAAGTTGATGCTCAACCACTGATACATGTCAGCCAGGCTGAATTATACTATTGTTGTCAGCCATTTCTGCCACAAAAGCCACTGTGTAGTGACTCATAAATTTTCTTTCAGTTAAATTAACATAGTTTTGCCGAGACCAGTTTGGCTCAGTGGATAGAGCATCGGACTGCGGACTGAAGGGTCGCGGGTTCGATTCCTGTCAAGGGCATGTACCGTGGCTGCGGGCACATTCCCAGTAGGGGGCGTGCAAGAGGCAGCTGATCGATGTTTCTCTCTCATCAATGTTTCTGACTTTCTATCTCTCTCCCTTACGCTCTGTAAAAAATCAATAAAATATATTTTTTAAAAATTAAATGAACAGTTTTAACCCAAGGATTAATCCAACTCATTGGGAGAATAGAGAAATGATTGCATTCTATTTACAAATATTAGTTAGAAAAGAGTTGAGTTTTGAGACCTATATATAATATATATTATAATATATAATAGGATACAAATAACACTAAACTTTGGCATTTGTGACTTTTTTATTAATTTGCAAAGTCATTCCTGTTTTAATACTGCCACATAATCACACATAGTCTACCTGTGCTCCTCTAAAATATGGAATACATTCTTCTTCTGCACCTAGTAGACAGCAGATGGTGCTGTACTGTGTTGGGCAACTCTGAGAAGCAGTGTTCCATCCCTGGAGCATATGCCGAATTAACAGATATAGCCAGGTCTCCAAATAAGTAGGAGAATAAATAGGAGGCTCCACATTACAGAACTGTTATATTTATTTATTTACTAGAGGCTCTGGCCTGCAAGGATGGGGCTGAAACTGGCTTTCCGACATCCCTCAAGGGATCCCAGATTGCAAGAGGGCTTAGACCAGCCCAAGGGGCTCCA
Source organism: Antrozous pallidus (assembly GCA_027563665.1). Classification (NCBI taxonomy): domain Eukaryota; kingdom Metazoa; phylum Chordata; class Mammalia; order Chiroptera; family Vespertilionidae; genus Antrozous; species Antrozous pallidus. The sequence goes on along the minus strand of CM050514.1, from coordinate 108,582,073 downwards.
CTGGTGCAAGATTGGGGCTGGGGAGGGACTGCGGCAGGGTTCTGGAGTGTGTCGGGCAGGTCTTGCCCAGTCCTGTTTACTTATTTGTCAGAGCATATGCTCCCTCGTGGGCAGTGTGCATCATAGTGACTAGTCAAACCCTTGAATGGTTGGATACTTAGCATATTAGGCTTTTATTATATAGGGTTTATTTTTAAACATTTATTATTGAAAGTATTGTCCCCCTTTCTCCTCTTTGACCCCCTTCAGCCCACCATCACCTTCACCCCCCCCCTCTGTCCATGGGTATGCATATGTGCATACAAGGTTATTGGTTTATTACCTGTCACCCACCCACCCTCCCCCATCATCCCTTGGAGATTCTGCATTCTGTTCCAAGTTTCCATGTCTCTGGATCCACCCCAATCCTTAGTTTATTTTGTTGAGTGAGATCATGTGATATGCATCTTTCTCTGACTGACTTACTTCACTTAGCATGACGCGCTCCAGGTCCCTCCACGCTGTCTCAAATGGTAAGAGATTTTTCTTTTTTACTGATGCGTAGTATTACACGGTATACATGTACCATGGCTTTTTTTTATCTCCTTGTCTACTGATGGGCAGCTGGGCTGTTTCCAGGTCTTAGCTAATGTAAATTGTGCTGCTGTGAACATAAGGGTGCATATATCCTTTCTGGTTGAGGAAACTCTATACTCTATACTGTTTTCCAGAATGGCTGTACAAGTCTGCATTCCCACCAGCAATGTACTAGTGTTCCCTTTTCTCCACATCCTCGCCAGACATGTCATTTGTTGATTTGTTGATGGTAGTAGCCATTTTGACAGGTGTGAGGTGATACCTCATTGTCATTTTAATTTACATCTTTATAACAGTCAGTGATTTTGAACATTTTTTTCATGTGTCCCTTGGCATCTGAATGTCCTCTTTGGAAAAGTGTCCATTTAGGTCCTTTGCCCATTTTAAAAATCGAATTGTTTTTCTTCCTTTTATTAAGTTGTATTAGTTCCTTAGATATTTTGGATATTAACACTTTATCATATTTACCATGGCCAAATATATTCTCCCATAAAGTGATCTCCCTTTTCATTTTGTTCATGGTTTCTTTTACTGTGAAGAAGCTTTTTATTTTAATGTAGTCCCATTTGTTTATTTTCTCCTTAGTTTTCTTTGCCCTAGGATCTATCCATAAACATATTGAGACAAAAATGTCTGAGATTTTACTGCCGTTGGTTTCTTCTAGGATTTGTATTGTTTTCTGGCTTACATTTATGTCTTTTATCTATTTTGAGCTTATTCTTGTGTATGGTGTAAGTTGGAGATCTAGTTTCTTTTTTATTTATTTTTGCATTTATACGTCCAATTTTCTCAACACCACTTATTGAAGAGACTCTATTGACTCCATCGTATCTTTTGCCTCCTTTGTCAAATATTAATTGAACATATTGGCTTGGTCAATGTCTGGGGTTTCTGTTCTGTTCCATTGATCTATATGCCTATTCTTGTGCCAGTACCAGGCTGTTTGATGTTTTGAATATTGTGGTTTTGTAGTATAATTTGTCACCTGTGATTCCTCAAACATTGTTCTTTCTCAAGATCCTGCAGCTATTTAAGGTCTTTTTTTGGTTCCATATAATTTTTTTGGAATATTTGGTCTAGAGTTGTGAAATATGCCATTGGTATTTTAATAGGGATTGCATTTAATCTGCAGATTGCTTAGGATAGTATGGACTTTATAATGATGTTAACTCTACCAATCCATGAACATGAAGTATATCTTCTTCTATCTCTTTTTTTTTCAATGTCCTACAATTTTCAGAGTATAAGTCTTTTGCCTCCTAAGTTTATTCCTAAGTATCTTAATCTTTTTGTTGCAATGGTAAATGGGATTGTTTGTTCAGTTTTTCTTTCTGAGAATACATTATTGGTACATAAAAAAGCCTTTTATTTTTTGGTGTTGATTTTGTATCCTGCTACCAAATTCATTTATTAAATCTAATAGTGTTTTGGTGGAGTCTTTAGAGTTTTCTATGTACAATATCATGTCATCTGCAAATAATGAGAATTTTACTTCCTTCTTTCCAGTTTGGATGCCATTTATTTATTATTATTTGATTGCTATGGCTAGGACTTCCTATGGACTTACCATGTTGAATAAGAGTGATGAAAGTGCATCTCCCTCTCTTGTTTCTGTTCTTAGGAAAAATGTTTTTAGTTTTGGCCCATTGAATATGATGTTGGCTGTATATTTGTCATTTATGGCCTTTATCATACTGTGGTGCTCCCATTTTGCTAAGAGTATTTATAAAAAGTGGGAGTTGGATATTGTTGAATGGTTTTTGCATCTATTGATATGATCATGTGGTTGTCTTTCAACTTGTTCATGTGATGTATCACATTTATTGATATGGAAATATTTACCAGCCTTGCATCCCTGGGTTAACTCCCATCTGGTCATGGTGTATGATTATTTTTATATATTGCTGGATCTGATTAGTAGTAGTTTGTTGAGGATTTTAGAATCTATATTCATCAGGGATGTTAGCCTGTAATACTATTTCTTTGTAGTGTCTTTATCTGGTCTTGGAATTAGGATAATGCTGGCCTCATAAAAAGACCTTGGAAGTGTTCCTTCCTCTTGGATTTTTTGGAATAGTTTGAGGAGTATAGGTATTAGTTCTTATTTTAATGTTTGGAAAAACTCTCATGTGAAGCCATCCTACCACTGTCCTTTGTTTGTTGGGAGATTTTCGATTACTGCTTCTATTTCATCACTTGTTATTGGCTTATTTTGGTTTTCTGATTCTCCCGATTCAATTTTGGGAAATTTTATTTTACTAGGAATTTGTCCATTTCAATCACATTGACCAGCTTATTGGCATATATTTGTTCATAGTATTTTAAATTTTTTGGTATTTCTGTGGTGTCTTTGGTTACTTCTCTGCTTTCATTTCTGATTTTATTTATTTTGGTTCTCTCTCTTTGTTTCTTGATGAATCTGTCTAGGGATTCATTAATGTTGTGTATCCTCTCAATAAACAGTTTTTTATTTCTTTGATAATTTATATATTTTTTAGTCTCTATGTCATTTATTTCTGCTCTAATCTTTATTATTTTCGTTTTTCTACTTACTCTAGACTTTTCTTGTTTTTCTATTTCTAGTTCTTTAAGTTGTAGGGTTAAACAGTTATTAATTTTTCTTGTTTTTGTTTTTTTTTTGAGGTAAGCCTATAGTGCTATAAACATCCCCCACAGGACTGCTTTTGCTGTGTCCCAGAGATTTGGAGTTGTTGTGTGTTTATTTTAATTTGTTTCCAGAAAGTTTTTTCTTTCTTTCTTGATCTCATTGGCAAACCATTCACTGTTTAATAACATGCAATTTAGCATCCATGTGTTTGAATGTTTTGGGGTATTTTTACTACAGGTGATTTCTAATTTTATTCTACTGTGATATGAGAAAATGCTTGATATGGTTTCAATTTTCTTGAACTTGTAGAGGCCTGTTTTGTGTCCTAACATGTTGTCTAGTTTTGTAAATGATCCATGTGCATTTGAGAAGAATATATATTCTGTAGCTTTGAAATATTCTATAAATATCAATTAAATCCATCTTTCCCAGTGTGTCCTTTAGAATCACTCTTTCCTTGTTATTTTTTGTCTGGAAGATCTATCCAATGAAGCCAATGAGTAGTAAAGTCTCCTGCTCTGATGGTATTGTTGTTGATCTCTCTTTTAAAGTTCTCTAGAAGATTTTTTTATATATTTGGATACTCAGATATTTGTAGCCGTAAGTTTACCAGTATTATGTCCCCTTGTTGGTTTGATCCCTTTAGTATTATGTAGTGACCTTTGTGTCTCTTGTGATGGCCTTCATTTTGAAGTCTATTTTGTTGTGTATAAGCACTGGATCACAGCTTATTTTCCTGTTCCATTTACCTGGAACATTTTTCAACCCTTCACTCTCATCTTGTAGGCGTCTTTTGTTCTGAGGTGGATCTTTTGTGGACTGTATATAATGGGATCATGTTTTTGTATCCATTCAGTTACTCTATGTCTTGTGATTGGATCATTTAATCCATTTACATTTAGGGTGATTATTGATAAGTACATATTTTTTGTTTTAATTCTGTATGCCTAGGTTTCTCTTTCTCTCTACTTCTTAATACAGCATCCTATTAGCATTTCTTATAATATTGGCTTGGTAGTAATGAACTCTTTTAGCCTTTTTTTTTTTTTTTTTTTGGTCTGGGAAGTTCTTTATTTCACTGCCTGTTTTGAATGATCGTCGTCTGGATATAGGAATCTTGGTTTGAAATCCTTGCTTTCTATGACCTTGAGTACTTCATGCCATTCACGTCTGTCATGTAGAGTTTCTAATGGGAAATTAGGTGTCAGCCTTATAAGAGCTCCTTTGTAGGTAAAAGTTTGCTTTTCTCTTGCTGCCTTTAAGATTATCTCTTTGTCTTTAATTTGTGGCATTTTATTTATGATGTCTTTGGGCATGGGTCTCTTTGGGCTCTTCTTGTTTGGAACTCTCTGTACTGCCTGAAATTGTGTGATTTCTTTCTATCACCAGGTTAGGAAAGTTTTCTGCCATTATTTCTTCAACCATGTTCTCTATCCCTGTCTTTATTTCTGCCTCTTCTGGCATACCTACTATGCAAATAGTGTTAGGTTCATGTTGTCACACAGCTCCCTTAAGCTGTCTTCCTGTTTTTTAGTTGTTTTTCCTTTTGGTTCCCTGATTGTGTGTTTTTTCTCTACTCTGTCTTCTAATTCACTGATCAGATTCTGAGCTTCCCTTAATCTGCTGTGTATTCCTGCCAATGTGTTCTTTACTTGTGCTATATCATTCTTTATGTCCATTTTCAGAGTTGCTATATCTTTTCTTATGCTTTGAGCATTTGTAGTATCATCATTCTGAACTTTATATCAGATAAATATCTCCATTTCATTTATCTCTTCTTCTGGAGACTTCTCTTGTTCTTTCATTTGTGGGTTTTGTTGTTGTTTGTTTGTTTGTTTGTTTGTCTTCTAATTTTGGCTGCCTGTTTGGGTTTGTGTCAATGTGTTAGGTAGATCTGCTACATCTTTAAATCTCTAGTACAAGACAATGTCAAATGTTGTTTCTCCCTAATTAGATCAGGCAAAGACTCTATCTGAGCTTACAGAGATCACCTCTGCCTGCAGACTGATTGGATTCAGTCTTGAGGTGCCCTCAGGCAAATCAGTTTTTCCAACAGGTTGAGCTATTACTTATAGCTGGAGGCTAATTGTTATTCTTTATCTCATAATGGGCCTTAGAAACTCCACATTATGAAGTAAGGTTGTTGCCAGTAGGGTGGGTCAACTCTCTTTCCTCCAGACAATACCACCTGGATAGCTTATGTCTGTGTGAGAAAGATGACCTCCACAGTGTAAGGAAACGACTAACATGAGAAACTGTGGTGTTTGCCTTCTGACCACTAACCACAGAGTCCGCATACCTAGATTCTACTCACACAGCTCCAGGCCATTCTGCCCTTTCTCTGCTAGAGCACAAGGAATAGTGGTTGCACACATAATTTTTTTCTGCTGTTCCTTTAAAAGGGGCCTGCATTTTCAGACATCTTTCCCTGGCAACCCGGCTGCTTTTCACTGCCAGATGTTATGAGGGGAACTTTTCTCAGTTCTGGTGCTATCTGATGGGGAATCCAACTTGGGATTAGAACTCAAGAGTGTCAGTGGCAACTCCCTACAGCTGAGATATCTCTCCAAAATTTCAGCTGCTATCTGTGGAAGCCTAATCAGCCCTTTCACGCCTTCACCCTTCCTACTGTTCTCTATGTGGTCTCCACTTTCTGTCCTTGGTTATCAAGGTTCTCTCCAGCTAGCTTTCAGTTGATTATTCTGTTTTGTTTGTTTGTTTGTATTTTAGTTTTAATTCTCATTTGGTCCTGGGAGTGTGTCCGTGTAGCATCCACTTACTCTGCCACCATTTTTAACCCCTTAGAGAATTTTTAAAATATATATTTTATTGATTTTTTTACAGAGAGGAAGGGAGAAGGATAGAGAGTTAGAAACATCGATGAGAGAGAAACATTGATTAGCTGCCTCCTGCACACCTCCTACTGGGGATGTGCCCACAACCAAAGTACATGCCCTTGACCGGAATCGAACCTGGGACCTTTCAGTTGCAGGCTAACTAACGCTCTATCCACTGAGCCAAACCGGTTTCAGTGCCTTAGAGAATTTTTAAACTATTAATATTTATCCATTTAATCCAAAACTTTAAAAGATGTTAACTATTTCAACAGAAACTTTTCAGGAATGAATTGTACTCATTTGTGCTTTCTGAAACAGACTACAACCCTAATTCTAATTTGTATCATGGGCTCAAAATAGTCATTATAATAGTCAGTGATTGAAATAGGGGCTGTAGGATAGCCCTGCTCCAGGAGACCAAGATGTGGAGAATTGTGTGTCTAGCTACCCACAGAAGCATTATGCATTTTGACTTTAGACATTTACTAAACAAACACTTAGTGAGCATTTATTATGCTGGACATTACTAGTATGCTAATTATCAGAGCTAAAAGGCTGCAAAAACACTAATCCTGCCATCAGAAAACTTACAATCCAATAGAAGATGTGAAAAATAAGCATTTAGATTACAAGTACCATTTAGTAAATGCTCCTAATAGATGCAAGAATAGAGCTTTCCTGGGAGAGTCAAGAAAGAATTCTTTAAATTTTATTTTATTGAGAATACTGATATTGCTTTTTCTGATTATAAACATACATGTAACTGTTTATATAATATAAAAAGTGTCAGCTAATTGTTCAGTAATAACCTCTAATGACATCTAGATATATTTTCTTATAAATTTTGATGGAGATTGTGTACTGAGTGGTATGGATTTCTTCCTCCAGTTGGTTTTCTATGCAGCTAACTCCAAGTTTACCTAGCTGCCCTGCCCACCTTCTAATTTACTGATTTTAATCTCTATTGGTTGGAAAAGCAGACAACCAAACTTGTTCAGATGGTGTCTAGAAGAATAGTAAATTACACTGAGTGGTATTCTGAGGGCTTTTTCTTAGAGAAAAGAGCATGAACCTTAGTTAGCACATGGTTTCTATTTTAGATCCTCAGAGACATTTTTTTTCCTTTTTTTTTTTTTACTTGCTTCCTGGGTTTTACCTGTGTTCCTGGTACTTGAGGTCATTGGATAGATGACCTTTCTGTGAGTGAAGAGCTTTTTTCTAAATGCAGTTCCTGACTTTTAGAAACTAATGAGAATTTGGCAATGTTCAGCTATCAATAGCTTGTCACTATTAAGCAGAGAGTAAAAGCATCCTCAATTTAAACCTCTACTTTAGCCCAGGAGGAACCTGACAATCTGTACATGAAGGTACATCATACATGCCTCCAAGAAACATTTATTGAGCAACTGCAAGGTGCTACACACTGTGCTGTGCTCTGAGGAAACAGTAGAAATAAGATAGACATGGTTTCTAGCTCCCCTTGCTAAAATTTGCAGTGTAGCTCTGTCATGTTTCCAAGGAAACTATTTTTAAATTTTCTTTTCATTAGAATTATGTCTTGGAAATATGTGTTATAGCAAGGCATAGATACTTCTTTTCATGTGTAGAAATATTGATGCTTGCTTTTGTCTTCTAAAATATGGTAGTGAGGAGGTACAACCTTCTTCATACTTTTGATATGAAGTGGTCCTTCTCCTCCAAGTGAGATGTTCAACCTCTCAATTCTATCCCATAATTTCAGCATTCAGGAATGAAAGGGACACCTGGTGAATCATCCAGATGAATTCACCCCAACAATCAACTGGATAGAAGATAGAGCAGTAAAATCATCCTTACATCTGAAAGGTTGATGTAAGATATTGCAAGTTCAGGAAAAATATGTCAAATAATTTTCCAACTTTGAGCTCTCATACATAGTACTCACTATTTAATTATATGGTAAATATGCTTGCTTAGAGTACTACCCACAAACTGAAATACAGCTTCGTCATTTGGGTCCTCTTTAGTGGTTATTAGCACTTATGATGCGTTAGATTCTACCTGGCAGTGAGAATTTATTCATCATTTCAAAGGGAGAAATAGGATTTATGGTATGATTTAGACTCTCAAATATGTATAATCTTGTTAGGAAGGTAAAATTAAACACATGTAATGAGGATGAGCAAGAGTAAAAAAGCAAAAGTAAATAAAGAGTAAACATAAAAAACATTGAAATGCTTAAGTATGGCAGGTGCTAAGGGGAATCTGATAAAAGCCACATAAGGTAGTGCTAATTCGAGAATGTTTCATAACCTAGATTCCATGCATACTTAGCCTTGAGAGAATGACAAGTAAATTTGGGGAATTGTAGGTGGCATAAATAAATTGTAGGTAGTGGTATAAGTCTGCTATACTTCTGAGCAAATAAGCAGACTGGGCCAAATAGAATGAAATATAAGTTCACTAAGAAGAGTGAATGCTTTAGGTAGGACTTGAAAAGTAGACAGGTCATGAAAGGTAAGGTGTGTAGTGAGTAATAAGCAATGGCAGATTGTGGTGCATAGAAGGCATATGCGTTAGGATACACAGCAACTGGTCAATATATACTCCATATGTAATATTTCAGGATTACGTGCAAGTGATTTGTTGGCATAAATGAATAAGTATAAGTGAGAGGCTAAGAACTAAATGAAAATAATCCAGGGATTAAAGAATACTAGAGAGAGTGATGAGTTTATGAAATGTAAGTTAGAAGAAGACAAAAGAAGCCCTTGCTGGTTTGGCTCAGTGGATAGAGCCTCAGTCTGTGGACAAAAGGGTCCCAAGTTTGATTCTGGCCAAGGGCACATGCCCGGGTTGTGGACTTGATCCTCCCCAATAGGGGGCATGCAGGAGGCAGCCAATCAATGATTCTCATCATTAATGTTTCTCTCTCTTTCTCTCTCTTCCTCTCTGAAATCAATAAAATTATTTAAAAATAAAAGAAGAAGAAAACAAAAGATGAAACATCTGTTATTTGGAAGTTCCACAGTGCTTTATATTGAGGAACTTTTCTTTGAAATTCTGTTAATAAGCAATAACTGGAAGGCCTTAAAATTATTAGCAAGGCTCTGACTCTGAATGACCTACACCACCCTGATGAAATACACACATTATCAAGTAATATTTAGAGGAATATTGAGGTCAATGTAAACCCTATATCCACAAATAAGTGTTACCTGAGACTATTCTAGATGAAAATGTGAAATATGTACCATGTTTCAATTAGCAAGTAAAATAAAGCATCATGTGGAGTGAATTTCTGTGATTATACCATGAATAATTAATTAACAAAAGCAGTATAATTAGCCTCTTATAATACAACAGAAGAATTATTACATTGATGTATAGTAGCACTGACTCAAACTGTAGTAATAACAAAAAGTTTGAATGCAAAAGGAAGTCCCAAATGTTTCAAACCCCAAGGCACACAATGACATTTGCTGCTAATGGGACAAAAATTTAGTAAGCAGACAGAATAAGTTCATGCTTTAAGGTGGTAAAAGATAGTGGGATTTTGTATATAAGCATTTTATCAGACATGAAACAAAAATTACTTTTATCAGCATTAAGATCTAATTGATGTGTTTGATAAGTATCTCAATACATTTTAAAAATTATGACATATATGAAGCCTGCAGATAAACAGTTAAAGAACTAGCTATTCTGAATGCAAAGCATTTTAACTATAGAAAAATCATTCCCAGACTTTCAGAAGACAGAAGTAGGTTGTTTGCACAGACACAACATAATCAATGCTTAGGTTGGATCAATGAGTAACTGGCATCTACAGTTCTGACAGAACCTTATTTTGCGGAATAGAGGTTCAGTTCACTTCAATCCTATTTTAGTCATGTTCATGATGAAATTACATCTCTCCGGAATGTTCACTGAGTTGCCTTGCAGGCTAAGCTTGCCTATTGTAGATTCTCCATAGGTGTTTCCTCGGAATTTAATTCTGCTCTTCTTTGACAAGCACCCATGCTTTCACACATGGGAATCCAGCAGGATAAAATATTTGAACAAAACTTCAGGTTACTTCTGGTTGGTTTTTGTGTACACTAATTCATGTACACCGATAAAATATGTAAATTGAAAAGTAGTACCCAGAATGTTCACTTCTATAAGGTATACACAAAATAACCCCATGTTATTATCATTGCTGTCATCCATGTCAGTGAAGCTTTTCATGGTTGGTATCCAAAGAGGAGCCATGTTGCAGTGAGCTTTAAAAAAAACTACTTCAGAGGAGACAAAGTGGTGGCAGAACAAACAGGCCTGCCCCAGGCTTATCTCAGAGCAGACAGAGCGAGCAGCTAGATCAAACAACATCCCCCCCAACCGGCGAAGTAGACTCAGCTGGTGGGCCAGTGGCAGCTGGGAGGGCAGGGGACGCCCAGAGAACGGTACAATCCCGGATGTGGGCTGGCCGAGCTCAGGGGTCGGGGCGCTGCGGGGCCCTGAGGCCGCGCCCTTGGGGTCAGGCGCAGCTCTGACTGGGACAGGAGCCCTGCGGGCTGCTGGTGGCGGGGATTCCGAGCTGGGCCCACAGTCCCGGAAGACAGCCCAGCGGGGCATGCAGGACGGCCGCCCAGACCCGGCCCGGCCCGGCCCGGGGCGCCGGGAGGGCGGGCGCGCAGGGGCGCCGCTCTTCCCCTCCGCGGCTTGTGCTTTTCTTCATGAATCCGGTTCACAGCACCTGGATCGGACACGCACCCACGGCTGGGGCGCAGGAGGAGGTGCAGCCTTGTGCAGTCTGCAGAGAGGCTGCGTGAGAGAGGGCCAAGGAGGGTGGCCATCGGCCTGGGTCTGAGTCAGAACTGAGGGTGGAACCTGGGTGGCCATTTTCTCCGGAAGAGAGAACCCAGCCTGCAGTCTTCAGGAAACCAACACAGCAGCGTCCAGACTGCATCCCGAGCGACACAAAGGGAAAAACAAACAAACCGAATAGCCTCTGAGAGCCCGCGGGGACTGGCCCTGGCATGCAGAGAGGCGGGCAGTCCCAGCAAGAGGAAGCTGAGAACCCACAAACAGTACCGAAGAGTGGAGTCTTAAACCAGCCAAAGAACGACACTTCACTTTTTCATTTTATTCTATTTTATTTGTTATCTCTTTTTTCCTTTTTTCCCCATTTGTTTCTTTATTTTCTATTTCTTTTTGCATTATTTTTCCATCATTCTAAATTATTTTATTTTATTTGATACCTTATTTTAAATCAATTTTAAAGATTATTATTATTTTCTTCTCTTTCTCTTTCTTCTTATCTATTCATCCTCTTTCAAATTCCTCTATACTAAAATGATGTCCTCCCCATATTCACCCAATTCTTAGCCTTACTTTCTGTAAATAAGATTCTGCCCCACCCTTTTTACTGGAAATTTGGTTTTTGTATGGTTTGGTTTACTTGTTTGTTCTCTCTCTCTCTCTCTCTCTCTCTCTCTCTCTCTATATATATATATATATATATATATAATATATTATATATGTCTATCTATCTATCTATATACTTTTCCCCCCTTTTTCTTCTGTTTCTTTTCTCTCATGCCACTTTTTCTCTCTTTGATATCATTTGTGCTCTCTTTTCTCCCCCCTAGTTCTCTTTACTCTGGTGGTCATTTATGTTGGGGTTATCGTTTTTGTGAGTATATTTATGTTTTGTTCTCTTTATGTCATATCTTGTCAATGTGAATTTTATCCTGTTTGGCCAATGTGATAGAGAACAAGCCATATAACCAGACACCCAGAGAGGAGATTCCATCTACAAACGAGTCAATAACATTCCAGACCCAACTACAGAGGCAGGAAGAAGACAGCAGTGAGAAAAAGAGCATGAGTAAATGAGTGAGCAAAAGAGGAGTGTGTCATGTGGGGTATATGTGTTTGTGTGGGAATGAGGCACAGATAGATCCCACAGGACCTTCGGGGGAAGGCTAACCAGCTTCGCCTAACTAGGCAGCCTCTGCTACCATTGCAAACACTCCTGGAACAACCAGCTCTTCCCCAGAGCCTTGCCTTTTAGAAGGGGAAACCTGCTGTGACTGGGAGTTCATTCCTACCTCCATCCAGGGTGGCCGAATATATCATCCAGTACTCTACAACAAGCCCCGCCAGGATCCTGCTTCCTTGGCTGTGGTACCACAATCACTGAGACTCCAGCCACCCTGGGCGCAGACTCCTGTGAGTTCCAAAGAGTGCTCCACTCTGACTAGGCCAACACTTTAGCCCAGGGCACTGTGACCACATGAACAGCAGTCACGCAAGCAGCCTGCCCCAGGCCAAGAAATGACAGCCTCACGTGGCCTGCCCCCATCCAAGGAGCAGCAGCTGTGTGAGCAGCTAGCCCCACATTCAAGGAGCAGCCAACTGCTCAACAGCCTGCCCCCATCTGAGGAGCAGCAGCCGTGCACACAGCCCACTCCCACCCGAGGAGCAGCAGCTGCATGAGAAGCCCAACCACATCCAAGAAAGTGGCAGCCCCATGCAGCGTGCCTCTCTCCAAGGAGCAGAACAGCATGCAGCCTGCACCTGTCTGAGTGGCAGCAGTTGCACACATCCTTTGCCCATCCTAGGAGCAACAACCGCGTGAGCAGCCCATCTCTGCCTGAGGAGCAACAAGCACATGAGCAGCTTGACCACATTCAAGGAGCAGCAGCAGTGCAAGAGGTCTCCCCTGCCATATGAAGAGCAGCAACCTCATGAGCAGCCTGCCCTCTTTCAAGGAGTAGCAGCCCTGTTGAGCAGCCCAACCCAGTCTGAGGAGAAGCAGCCCTGCAAACAACCTGCCCCTGGCCAAGGAGAGGCAGTCCCTGAGAGTAGCCCATCCCTGTCCAAGGAGAGGCAGCTCACAAGCAGCACTCTACAGACTGTGAAGCAACAGCCACACAAACAGCCTTTCCCACCCCAAGAGCAGCAGCCATGCGTAGCCTACCATGGTCTGAGGAGCAGCAGCTGTGCGAGCAGCCTCTCCCAACCAACCAGAGGAGCCACCACTGCTCTGAACAATGCCAACCAGAGGAGCTGCTGCCAACTGAGGAGCAGCCATTGCTGCAACCATGTGAGGAGCAGGCGCCACCTGAATAGCCATTGCTATCCAAGGAGCAACCTCTGCATCACTCAAAACCTAGGTAGTCTGGTGAGGACAAAAATGGGTAGATAAAGAAACCCCCAAGTAAAGAAAAGGAGGAATTGCCCAGAAAAGCAGCTAAGTGAAATGGAGGCATGCAAAAATGTCACAAAAAGACTTCAGAATAAGGGCTATACAGTTCATAAACCAGATGGATGAAAAAATCAACAATTTATGTAAAAATCAAGAAGAAATAAAGAGTGATATAGCTGCAACAAAAAACACCAAGGAAAGTTCCAAAAATAGACCACGACAAGCAGTGAATTAGAAGACAGGGAACCAAAACACACCCAAACTGAAATGCAATTGGAGAAAAGAAAATTAAAAGACAGGAGGAGAGGCTAAGGGAGCTTTGGGACAACATGTAATGAGCAATATATGAATGGGATGCCAGAAAAACAGGAAGAGGGGACAAGGTTTAGTTAACTTATTTAAAGAAATAGTATCAGAAAACTTCCCAGATGTGGGGAAGAAAAAAGTCACACAAGCACAGAGAGTCCTAAACAAGATGAACACAAAAAGACCCACACCAACACATGTCATAATTATGATGACAAATGTTCAGAACAAAGAGAATATTAAAGGCTTCAAGAGAGAGACCGAAAGTTACATAAAAGAGATCTCCCATTAGATTATCAAATGACTTCTCAACAGAAACACATCAGGCCAGAAAAGAATGAAAGGAAATTTACAAAGTGATGAAAAGCAAGGGACTGAATCCAAAAATACTATATCCTGCAAGGCTATCATTCAAAATTGAAGGGGAAAGAAGGAGCTTCACAGAAAAAAAGGCTAAAGGAGTTTATCACTACCAAGCCAGCAATCAAGAAATGCTACAATAACTGGTGTAAAAGGAAGAAATAAAAAGGGAAGAAAGAACACAGGCACAATACAAAAAAAAACCCCAAAAAACTCCTGGAAGCTATCAAGGGAGAGATTGACAATAATACAATTATCGTAGGGGGCTTTAATATACCAATGGCATCATTGGACAAATCCTCTAGACAAAAAATCAGCAAGGAAATAGAAATCCTAAATTACTCACTAGACCATATGGTCTTAATTGAAACCTTCAGAACATTTCACCCCAAAGCCATGGAATATACATTCTTTTCAACTGCACATAGGACATTTTCAAAGATAGACCACATATTTGGTCACAAGCAAAGTTTCCCCAAATTCAAGATTAAAATCATATCAAGCATCTTTTCAGACCACAATGGCAAATTATTAGAAACAAGGAAAACAGGAAGAGGGACAAAGTTTAGATAACTTATTTAAAGAAATAATATCAGAAAACTTCCCAGATGTGGGGAAGAAAAACGTCACACAAGCACAGAGAGTCCCAAACAAGATGAACACAAAAAGACCCACACCAACACATGTCATAATTATGATGACAAATGTTCAGGACAAGAGAGAATATTAAACAATACTATTGTTTAATTGTTTTATTGTTTACAATAAAAACAATTAAGAAAATTCAAATACTTGGAAGCTATTAAACAACGATTGGGTTACCAAAGGGATCAAAGAAGAAATTAACATCCAGGAAATGAATGAAAATGAAAACACAATAATCCAAAATCTCTGTGACACAATGAAAGCAGTCCTGGGAGGGGAGTTTATAGCTCTTCAGGCTTACCTCAAAAAAAACAAGAAAAAATGGTAGTAAATAATATAACTCTATAACTTAAAGAATTAGAAAGAGAGCAACAATACAAGTGCAGAGTGAGCAGGGGAAAGTAGATAATAAACATCAGAGCAGAAATAAATGACATAGAGACCAAAATACAATGCAAAAGATCAATGAAACCAAGAGCTGTTTCTTTGAAAGGATAAACAAGATTTATGAATCTCTAGCCAAGCTTACCAAGAGGGAAAGAGAGGACCCAAGTAAACAAAATCAAAAATGAAAGAGGTGAAATAACAAAAGACCCCACAGAAATACAAAAGATTATTAAAAAATACTATGAATAACTCTATTCCAACAATCTAGACAACCTGGAGGAAATGGACTTATTCCTAGAAAAATACAACTTTCCAAAACTCAATCAGGAAGATTATAAAAAATCTCAATAGGCCATAAACTATGGAAGAAATTGAAGCAGTCATCAAAAACCTTCCAGCAAACAAAAGCTCGGGGCCAGATGGCCTCACAGGGGAGTTTTACCAAAGATTCAAGGAATAAATAAAACCTATCCTCCTCAGACTATTCCAGAAAAACAAATTCTAGAGGAAGGAACACTTCCAAGCTCATTCTATGAAGCCATAATTACCCTAATATCAAAACCAGATAAACACAAGACAAGGAAAAAGAATTACAGGCCAATATTCTTGATGAACATAGACATTAAAATCCTCACAAAATTCTAGCAAATCACATTCAGCATTACATTAGAAAGATCATACACCATGACCAAGTCACATTTATCCTGGGGATGCAAGATGATACAAAATCCGCAAATCAATAAACATGATACATCACATAAACAAATTGAAAGATAAAAATCACATAGTCATATCAATTGATGCAGAAAAAGCATCTAACAAAATCCAATACTCTTTTTTAATAAAAACTATCAGCAAGATAGAAATAGAACTATTATACCTCAACGTAATAAAAGCCTCATATTATAAACCCATAGCCAACATCATACTCAATGAGTAAAATCTAAAACCATTCTCCCTAAGAACAGGAACAAGACAGGGGTGACTACTCTCACCACTCCTGTTTGACATAGTACTTGAAGTATTAGCCATTGCAATTAGACAAGAAGAAGAAATAAAAGGCATCTAAGTTGGAAAAGAAGTAAAACGTTTCTTATTAGCAGATAATATGACACTATACATAAAAAACACTAAAGACTCTATCAAAAAAATTTTAGACTTAAATGAATTCGGCACTGTAGCAGGATACAAAAATAATGTCAAGAAATCTATGACACTTATATACAGCAAAAGTGAACTTACAGAAAGAGAGACTAAAAGAAAATTCTCATTTACCATCACACCAAAAAAATTAAGATACCTAGGAATAAACTTAATCAAGGAGATTAAGGATCTATACTCAGAAAATATAAGGACACTGAAAAAAGAGACAGAGGAAGACATAAACAGATGGAAGAAAATAACCATGTTTTTGGATTGTGAGAATCAACATCATTAAAATGTCCATGCTACCCAAAGCAATCTATAGATTCAATGTACTCTTCATCAAAATACTAATGGCATACTTCAAAGACCTAAAATAAACACTCCAAAACATCAGGAATAAAAAAAGACCTCGAATAGCCACAGAAATGCTGAGAAAGAAGAACATAGTGGGTGGGATCTCAATACCAGATATTAAGCTGTATTACAAAGCCTCTGTTCTCAACACTGCCTAGTACTGGCACAAGAACAGACATATATATCAATGGAATAGAAAAAGGAACCCAGAAATCGACCCAAACAACTATATTTATTTATATTTGACAAGGCATGGACATACAATGGGGTCAAGACAGTCTCTTCAATAAATGATGTTGGGAAAATTGGACAGGTATATGCAAAAAAATGAAACTAGACCACCAACTTATACCATACACAAAAATAAACTCAAAATGGATAAAAGACTTAAACATAAGATGGGAAACCATAAAAATACTAGAGGAATCCACAGGTAACAAAATCTCAGACATATGCCGAAACAAATTCTTCACCCATACAACTCCTAGGGCAATGGAAACTAAAGAGAAAATAAACAGATGAGACTACATCAAAATAAAAAGCTTTTGCACACAAAAGAAATCATCAACAAAACAAAAAGGAAGCCCACTGCATGGGCCAACATATTTTCCAATGTTATCACCAATAAGGGTTTAATCTCCAACATTTCCAGGGAAGTTATACAACTTAACAAAAGGAAGATAACGACCCAATAAAAAAATGGGTAACAGACCTAAATAGACACTTTTTGAAAGAAGACATAAGAAAGGGCAAGAGACGTATGAAAACATGCTCAAAGTCACTAATTATCCAAGAGGTGCAAATCAAAATGACAATGTGGTACCATCTCATACCTGTCAGAATGGCTGTCATCAACAAATCAACAAATCAACAAACAACAAGTTCCGTGAGAATGGGGAGAAAAAGCAACCCTCGTTCACTACTGATGGGAATGCCACTTTGGAAAACAGTGTGGAGTTTCCTCAAAAAACTAAAAATGGAACTCCCATTTGAACCAGTGTTCCCACTTCTAGAAATATATCCCAAGAAACTAGAAACACCAATCAGAAAGGATATATGTACCCTTATGTTCATAGTGGCACAATTTACCACAGCTAAGATTTGGAAGCTTCCTATGTGCCCATCAGCAGATGAGTATATTTAAAAACTGTGGTACATCTACACAATGGAATATTATGTGTGGTAAAAAAAAAAAGAAGGAATTCTTACCATTTTCAACAGCATGGATTGAATTGGAGAACATTCTGCTGAGTGAAATAAGTCAGTCAGAGAAAGATAAATATCACATAATCTCACTCATTTATTGAATACTAGTGGCCCGGTGCACCAAATTCGTGCATGGGGGAGGAGGGTGGGTATTCCCTCAGCCCAGGCTGCACCCTCTCCAGTCTGGGACCCCTCAGGCCTCTGGCTCCTAACCACTCACCTGCCTGCCAGCCTGATCCTCCTAACTGCTCTCCTCTGACAGCCTGTTTGCCCTAACTGCTCTCCTCTGCTGGCCTGGTTCCCCTAACTGCTCTCCCCTGCTTGCCTGATTGCCTCTAACCTCCTCTGCCTTGGCCCTGTCAACATGGCTTTGTCGGGAAGGATGTCTAGAAGGACATCTGGAAGGTCACTAGGAAGATGTTCAGTCTAATTAGCATATTACCCTTTTATTAGCATAGATGCTACTTTGTCCTAAAAATGCAGGTTGTTCCCAGGTTTTCCTATCATGGAAGGGGAGTCCGCAGTAGCATCCTGGGTTCTGACCAGGGCTTAAGTGCTTGTGCTTTATCTCAGCAGATGTGATTCCTAGAAGAAGACTCTTGGATATACCTTGAACATTTCTATCAAATTTGCCAAGTCATCCTCCAAAAATGTCAAACCACTTTAAACTCCCACCATCAACCATATGTGTGCCCTCCATCCCACTTTGATGCCAATATCATTGATTTCTCCCTAGAAGCTTCCCTCCCATCAGCTGGGAATGCTTGGTACTTAAGCCAACCTTATTGTTCAGCTGGGGACTTGATTTCCTGAGATAGAATTATGGAGGAAGAAAAATAGTTTTCCTCAACCTTTCTGAGTTCTTAGTGGAGGCCCTTGTAATTAAAGACAGATCGCCAAGAGAAAAACAAAAATTCATTAACATGTGTACCTCGTGTATATGTGGGATATCTCAGGGAAAAATGAATAACTCCCCAAGCTGGCTTAGAATGCAGATTTAAATACCTTCTTCCTAGGGAAAGGGAACAGGAGATATAGGCCTCCTAGAGGAGAGTAAATGATTTTTAGGAAAGATGAATGGTGGTGTAGAGAAATAGTTTGTAACAAAGTTTGGGTGTTATGTCCTGTGATAGGAGTCAGTCTTCTCTGCCTGATGACACTTCTCCCATCAAGGGGACCTATGACATTTAAGCTCCTTTAGGGGAGTTCAATTTTAGACAGATCAGGAGACTTCAGTGAAATCCTCTGCATGCACTTGCAGTTTTTCAAGAATCTGCAGCTCAAGATCATCAATATAACAATAAAGCATATGTTGGGGGGTGGCATGTTCTCTGCCCTTCAGAATAAACCCAACAAAAGCTTATTTCCTCTCTCAGATGATTTGCCACAGTAGGTTATTCCCTGGAGACGGCATTCTGGGAGTGGTCATAACATACCCTGTGTATGTAGAAAGGTGTGGGCTACATCATTAAATAATCCAGGAACAGTTTTCTCATCTTGAGGAAAGGGAGATAAAGTTATAATAGTTTATCTCCCTTTCCACAGGTTTCTTGTGGGTTTGTGTTTCAGCTGCCCCTGCCCTTCGCGTCCCTCCCCTCCCCACAGCAGCCCCAGCTCCAACACATCAGGCCTTGGGGCTGCTGGCTGCTAGGCCTGCAGGTTTGTATCTCCAGTCCACCCCCCTTCCACCTCCTAGCCCCAGGTCTGCGGTGGCGGGGCTTGGGGCTGCTGAGTGCTGGCCTCCCTGCTGGTTTGTGTCTCAGATCCAGCCCCTCACAGCCCCAGTGCCCCCATGGCGAGGCTTGCAGCTGCTGGGTGCCAGCCTCCCTGCTGGTTTGTATCTCCAATCTGGGGGCCGCTGGGTGCTGGCCTCCATGCAGGTTTGTCTCCAATTCAGCCTTTGCAGCTCCAGCACCTGGTAGCAGAGCTTGTGGGTGCTGGGTACCGGCCTCCTGTGGGTTTGTGTCTCTGATCCAGGAGCTATTGGGTGCCAGCCTCCCAGCAGGTTTGCACCTTACACTAGCCCCTCCCGCCAAGCTCCCCGCCAGCCCAAGGCCTAAAGCCCCTGCCCTGGCCCGGCCCACCCCACCCTGCCGCTTCCACGCGCCCTCCCCCACCCAGTACTTCAAACTCACTCTAATAGTGGGTCTATCAAGAGAACGACATTTCCCAGAATTCCTGGTGCCCACAATACCCTGCAGGAACCAAGAGCACCGTGAATTTTCTCCACCCCATGGTGGCTAGCAGGGTCTCCGCACACCCCTGAGGTTGGCAGCAGCCCCCCACTCCCATTGTGGATGCTAGGCTGGGGGGCATGCAGGGACCCTGGGTGCTCATTTGCATGTGATTCAGGCACCATAAGCTTAAGGAGGGCTGGCCCTTAAGTACCTTGTGGGCCACCCTTATAGGGTGGTGGTTGCTTTCACTGCACTGTGGCCACACCCTGCCAGCCTCGCCCCCTGTGTGCTGGCCATGCCCCTGCCCTGCCTCACCCTCTGCTCTGCTCTGCCCCCTGCTCTGCCCCCTGCTCCCCCCCTCCTCTGCCCCCTCCTCTGTCCCTTCCTCTGCCCCTTCCTCTGCCCCTTCCTCTGCCCCTGTTTTGCCCCCTGCTTGGCTGGTAGCATAGCTAATCAGGAGCCAAGGTATGGTCACATTTGCATGTTACTCTTTTATTAGATAGGATAATGAACAATATAAACTGATGAATAAAAACAGGTCCAGAGACAGAGAAGCATCTTTCAGACCATCAGACCTCAGAGGGAAGGTATGGGAGGGTGGGAGTAAGGGGGAGAGATCAACCAAAGGTCTTGTATGCATGCATATAAGCCTAATCAATGGACACAGAGAACATGCAGGTGCAGGCATGAGTGGGGGGTTGGAGGGATGGGGAGATAAGGACACATATGTAATAACTTAATAAAATCAAATAAAATAAAATCTACTTCAAGTACCATCATATATCTCAACAAGATTGAGGTTTGTATTGAATTTTCCACATTAGAAGTTTCAAATAACTGTATATTTCAAAGGTAGAGTAACCAGTGATATATTATTATGCATTTCTTGAAAAAAAAAATAGCAGTGAAATTATATCTGTCTTTGTCAACTCAGTCTGCTATAACAAAAATACCACAGACTGGATGGCTTAATAAACTGACATTTCTCACAGTTCTGAAGGCTGAGAAGTCCCACGTAAAGGTGCTGGCAGATTTGGTGTCTAATGAAGACTAGCTCATAGTTATAAAAAGTTGTCTTCAATCATTGTCCTTATATGGCAAACTCAACCTCCAAATACCATAGCATTGGTGATAAGGATTTTAACACATGAATTTTTCAGGGCGACAAACTTTCATTCTGTAACAAGATATATTGACTAGGAACTGTGTGACGGGGCTCAGCTTCTGGTTTTGTAAACAGAATCCCTTTTAGTTCCCATAAAAATACTCTAAAAGCGATTTCTATTTCTAGTCATATAGTAGAAAAACTAACCTATTGAGAAACACGTAAAATGCTAAAGAAAATATGCACATACAGATGCATCCACATTCACTCATATTGCTAAGCTGACAAGAAAAGTCAAACTAAGCCAAAGTATATATCCAGAGCAAAGAACATTGGTGATATCCAGAACCATCTAAACAGAAGTCTTGATATTAATAACCACATGTGATATAAGAAACAAAAACTAGGGTTCCTAAAGATAGATAATTGAGTTAAAACTTCACATAAAACTAGAACTCTAAAAATACCCTCAGTTAAATGAAACAAAACAAAATAACTCTGTCTTGTAAAACTTGTCAACCAGGGAAATTTAGTTTGTACTTTGTCTTGATGAAGGGTAAAAAAATAAATAAAAAATGAAAGCAAATCTAAGTTAATAAACAAATTCAACAAAGTTGCATGATGTAAGACCAATACGCAAAAACAATAATCTGATAGTAAAATTAAAATAAATTCTTTTTGCAATAGTACAAAAAAGAACAAAACTATTTTGGAATAAATAGAGATACTTGTATACTAAAAACTATAAAATATTGTTGAAAGAAATTAAAGAAGATGTAAATAAATGGAAAAATATCTAGTATTTATGGATTTTAAGACCTGGTGTTGTTAAAATGGCAATACTGCTCAAAATGGTCTACAGATTCAACAAACTCCCTATTAAAATCCCACTTTAAATTTGGCAATCTTTGCAGAAAGGGAAAAACTGACATTTAAATGCAAATGGAATTTCAAGGGGCCCTGGATGACCCAAAAACATATTGAAAAATAAGAACAAAGTTAGAGGATTTCACTGATTTCAAAACTTGCTACAAAGCTACTGTAATCAAAATAGTGGTAGTTGCATAAGGATAAATATACAATCCAATGGCTAGAAATGAGTCACAAATAAACCTATACATCTATCTGTGCATAATTAATTTTCAACAAGGTTGCCAGGACCACTCAATGGAGAAAAATTGTCTCTGCAACAAACAATGTTGAGGCACACAGATATCCATATACAAAAGAAATGATGTTGGGCCTCTACTTTATACCACATATAAAAATTTAACTCATAGTGGATCAATGACCTTAATATAAGAATAAAACCTATAATTCATGATCTTAGATTTAGCAATGGATTTGTAGATATAAAACCAAAAGCACAAACAACAAAATAAAAAGAGTTAAATTGGATTTCATCAAAATAAAAAACAAAAATACTTTTGTATATCAGAGCCCATTACCAAGAAAGTGACATACAGCCCGAGCCCTTTTGGCTCAGTGGCTAAAACCTGGGCCGATGGGCTGAAGGGTCCTGCCAGTGAAGGGCATGTACCTCAGTTGCAGGCTCTATCTCTGTGCAAGAGACACCAATTGATGTATTTCTCTCATAGTGATGCTTCTCTCTCTCTGTCTCTCCCCTTCCACTCTCTCTAAAAACATCAATAGAACATATCTTCAGGTGAGGACTAACTAACTAACTAAATAACTAAATAATAAAAGGCCATTAAATAATAAAAAACTAAAAGAAAGTGAAAATACAAACTACAGAATGAAAGAAAATATTTGTAAACCATATATCTGATAAGGGTATAGTATCTAGAATAAATAAAGAACTCTCACAACTTAGTAACAAGGTGACAAAAATCAACTTTTAAAATGGGTAAATAATTTGAATGGATATTTCCCCCAAAAAATATACAATGGCCAAAAGGATATGAAAATATACTCAACATTATTAGTCATTAGAAAACTTTAAATCAAAAGCACAATGAGATACCACTTCACACCCATTGAAATGGTTATAAACAAAACAAAAAAGGAAAATAATAAATCTTAACTAGGATATGGAGAAGTTGGAATCCTTATATATGGCAGGTGGGACTAGAAAATGGTAGTAACTGTGAAAACCAGTGTTGTGGTTTCCCAAAAAGTTACTATATAATCCATAGTTCTAC
Organism: Antrozous pallidus; assembly: GCA_027563665.1. Lineage (NCBI taxonomy): Eukaryota > Metazoa > Chordata > Mammalia > Chiroptera > Vespertilionidae > Antrozous > Antrozous pallidus. The sequence continues at coordinate 108,559,030 of CM050514.1, read as the reverse complement.
TCCTATTACCTATAACCCATAATTCTTCTCCTAGTTACATAACCAAATTCTACTATATAACCCATACTGCTGCTCCTAGTTATACACCCAAAATAACTGATAACAGATATTCAAACAAAAACACTTGTGCATGGCCTTGGGCAGTGAGCTCAGTGGTTAGAGTGTTGGCCTTGGATCAAAGGGTCTTGGGTTTGATCTCTGATCAAGCGCACATACCTGCCTTGCAGGTTGGACCCCAGTCAGGGTGCATGCCAGAGGAAACCAATCAATGTCTCTCTCTCACATTAATGTTTCTCTCTCTCTCTCTCTCTCTCTCTCCCTCTCCCTCTCTCTCTCCCTCCCTCTCTCTCTCTCTCTCTCTCCCTCTCTCCCTCCCTCCTTCTCTCTCTCTCACTCCTTCCTCCCTTCTAGTCTCTCTGAAAATCAATGGTGAGGGAGAATCAAGATGGCGGCATAGGTAAAACACCTATCTTGCCGTCATACTCAACAATTTTAATACTACAACTTAACGAAAGAACAAACACCTTCCAGAAGCACCAAAAAGCTCGCCAAGTGAAAATTCCACAAATAAAAGTGAAGATAAGACACTGTGACTCGGAGGAGCGGTGGCGGACAGCATTGAAAGATTCGCGCGCAGAGAGAGGTTTGGAGTACGCGCCAGAGAGGGCGGACGGCTGAAAACCGGCCAGTTTTCTCCAACGGGGAGACAAAGACGTCCCACTGGACTGAATCTCCAGATCTGGTGAAGTCCAGGGAACCCACTATCACACGGGGTGAAAACTGGACAGAGGGAGGGCACGCCGAAGCTCGGGCGCTACCAGGGTCTCCCGGCTTGTGGAGAAGGCAGCTTGCGTGCAAACAGCTCGGCTGCGTGACGGCACAGAGAGGCTCTGCAACTTGCTTTCTTGTCCGGAAAACCGTCAGTCTGCTTTGTTTTACGACCCTGGGGGAGACATTGGGAGTGTAGATTCATTTGGGGACAGTCTGAATTCCCCGGCAGCCGGTGGAGCTCCACAGCGGCTCTCTCTCAGAGGTGCTGGCAGCCATAGCCCCCAGCACAGAGTCCCTGGGGCCGCAGAGGGCAGAGCTAACGCTGTCTGCTTGGCCCGGAGACTCTGCCCATCCAACCTGAGCACAGCTGAACTTCACAGACAATTGGCCTGGAGGTCAACCCCTCCAAGTGCTAACAATGATTAACTGAGCTTAACTTCAACAAGACTGTGCAACCCATATCCACCTCAGGTAACTGGGGAGGCTGAGCCACTGTCCTTAGTGGGAAGTCTATCACACAAAGCTAATTGACCAACTCAGGGAAGCAGCCACCATGCAGAGACATGGAAAGAAATCAGATGTGAAAGAAATGGAGGAAAAAAAAAAGACGACTGGACATGGAATTCAAAACCACGGTTATAGGGTTTTTCAAGAGGCTCCAACAAAAGGTCGAGGCCTATAAGGAAATAAGCGAGACCACAAAGGAAATGATCAAGACCAACATGGAAATCAATGAGTCCTACAAGGAAATGAACAAGACCCTCAAGGATATGAACGAGACCTGCAAGGAAATGATCAAGACCAACGTGGAAATGAAGGAGACTCTCAAGGATATAAAGGAGACTCTCAAGGATATGAAAAAAGACCAACCAGAAATTAAGCATACACTGACTGTAATAAAAAATATTATACAAAGACCTAAAAGTGCTCTGGAGCACCCCAAGAACCAAGTTAAAGATTTGAAATACAAAGAAGCAAAATCCACTCAGCTGAAAAAGCAAGTAACCAAAAGAATCCAAAAAATTGAAGATAGTGTAAGGGGCCTCTGGGACAACCTCAAGCATACCAACATCCGAATTATAGGGGTGCCAGAAAAAGAGAGAGAGCATGACAATGAAAAGCTATTTGAAGAAATAGTGACCAAAAACTTCCCACACCTGGTGAAAGAAATTGACTTAGGAGTCCAAGAAGTGCACCGAACCCCAATATATAGGAACCCTAAGAGGACCACACCAAGGCACATCATAATTAAAATGCCAAGAGCAAAAGACAAAGAGAGAATATTAAAAGCAGCAAGAGAGAAACAGTTGGTTACCTATAAGGGAGCACCCATATGATTGTCAGCGGATTTCTCAACAGAAACGATGCAGGCCAGACGCGAATGGCAAGAAATATTCAAAATAATGAACTGCAAGAATCTACAACCAAGATTACTCTATCCAGCAAAGCTATCATTCAGAATTGAAGGCCAGATAAAGTTCTTCGCAGATAAGAAAAAGCTAAAGGAGTTCATCACCACCAAACCAATATTATATGAAATGCTGAAAGATATTCTTTAAGAAGAGGAAGAAGAAAAAGATAAAAGTGCAAACTAGGAACAACAAATACACATCTATCAACAAATGAATCTAAAAATCAAGTGAATTAATAAGCTGATGAACAGGATAAACTGGTGAATGTAACAGAATCACGGACATAGAGAGGGAATGGACTGACAACTCTTGGGGAGAAAGGGGGTGTGTGAAGTGCAGCAAGAGACTGGACAAAAATCATGTAACTATGGGAGAGGACAGTGGAGGGGGATGAGGGAGGAGGGTGGGATGGGTACCAGGTGGAGGGGAACTATAGGGGGGAAAAAAAGGGAACAATGTAATTAATAAACTGAACAATAAAGATTAAAAAACTGGAAAAAAAATAAAAGGGTATTAATTAGAGGAAATAATTAAAAAAAAAGAAAATCAATGGTGAGGATTAATAAAAACACATACACATACACATACACAATAAAAACAACACAAATACTTGTAGATGAATGTTTATAACACAATAGTCAAAAGGTAAAAATAGCTCAAATGTTCATCAACATATGAATATATAAACTATGATACCTACCAGTACACACAATAAAATTCACTTATATAAAAAGCATGAAGTATTAACACATGCTACAACAATGATGAACCTGCAAAATATTATCCTAAATTAAAGAAACCAGACACCAAACATCACATATTGTATGATTCTGTTTATAGAACACATCTAGAATAGGCAAGTCTATAGATACAGAAAGCAAATTAGTGGTTTGCACAGAACGGAGAAAGGAAATAATAAGGAGTTATTACTGCTTAGTGGATATGGGGTTTCCTTTTGGGAGGTGATGAAAATGTTTTGGGCTTCGATGGAAGTGATGGTTGGGAAACATTGTGTTTGTATTAAATGCCACTTAACATAACTATAACATTAAATAATTAATTTTACATTATATCTCAAAAAATCTCAACAACAGCAACAGTAACAAAATACATCCCCTGGAAGTTCATAATGGACCTGTACTCTGACTTTACATCACCTTTTACTAGTAGGCCAAGCTAAAGAATGGCATAAAAAAAGCAAATATTTTTTGTAGAAAAATAAACTCTCAATCTGGGACTCAGAATACCCTCACAAGAAAAAAAGTTTCATCAAGCCCGATCTTGCAACAAAAATAACAAAATACATCAGGAAATAACGTACCAAAACCAAAAAATAGCATAAACAACAGAAAGCAGAATCAGATACATAAAGACTTCAAATATTGAAATTGTTGAATTTATAATATAAAATCCACAATGTTTAATATATTTAAATAAGAAAGGCATCATGTATGTGAATAAAAGAATAAAAGGCTATAAAATTGATCAAGTAGATTTTCTTTGAAAATAAAAGTTCTATTATGGAAATCTGTACTAATAAAAGGGTAATATGAAAATTGGTCATGATGCCCTCACAGTAACAACTGAACAGTAGGCTCCATGGGGTGACCAGATCGGCAGGAGGGTTAGTGAGTAATGACCAAATGACTGACTAGCAGGCTTCATGGGTGACCAGGCTAGCAGGGGGGTTAGCGAGGGACGACCAAATGACTGACCAGCAGGCTGTGTGAGGCAACCAGGCCAGCAGGGGTGGGCAGTTAGGGGCTATCAGGCAGGCAAGCAGGTGAGCAGTTAGGACCCAGCCATCTCAGATTGTGAGAGGGATGTCCAACTGCTGGTCTTGGTTTGATCCCTGGGTTTGGGCCAAAACCAGCAGTCAGTCATCCCCTGAGGTGTCCTGGATTGGAGATGGTCCAGGCTGAGCTAACGGGATCTCCTCCCCACCTTGCATGAATTTCATGCACTGCGCCTCTAGTTTTAATTATGAAAATTAAAAATCAGTGGAAAGCTTAAACAACATACCAGATAAAGCTGAAAGGGGAATTTACAATTGGAAAATTGAGCAGAAGAATACAACACAGTTACTTCGAAAACATAAAATGGAAGGTAAGGGACATTTGAGTATAGTTAGAATGTCCATCTTATGTCTGGCCAGAATTTTATAAGAGAATATATAGAATGGAGAAAAGTCAGTGTAGAATGTAATAATGGTTTCAGTTTTTCCAATATTGATGAAACACTTGAACACATTTTTAGGAAAACTTGTTGAAACCTATGTAGAATGTAACAAGCACCAATGATAAACCATGCACCTGGATACCATGAACCCTAAGAAAGAAGACACCTACTAAAAGGGGATTCAGGTGACTGATAAGCCTCAAATTGTTTGTTTAAAAAAAAAAAACACAAAAAAACAAACCTAGAACAAAGAGCCATTTCTATACAGGGAAAACTCCCCCAAACTGTGCTTCACGTAGAAGCAGGTACTGAGCTGTCTGCCTCCCAACCAGCCCGTATAAATGAGTTCCTGGATCCCACCTCAACCAAGAGAATGAGGGTTTCCCTGTCCAATCCAAGGTCTGCAGCTCTGACCAATCAGAGTCCTCTGTTTTGAGCACTCAGGATGGTGCCTTTTGGACCATCACACTATGAAGATTTAGCCCTGGCTGGTATGGTTCAGTCGGTTGGGCACTGTTCCATGGGTTGAATGGTTGCTGATTTAAGTCCTGGTCAGGGCACATGCCCTGGCTGCAGGTTTAGGGTGTGCAGGAGGCAGCCAATCAACGTTTTGCTCTCACATTGATGTTTCTCTCTCTTCCATTCCCTTCCTCTCTCTCTAAAAATCAATTTTAAAAAACTTTTTAAAAAACCAAAACTGTGAGAATTTTGAATATTCATTTGGATGAAGACAGTCCAATCAGGGACCAGGGGCAAATTCTTCTATCCATATAAGGCAGCTTAAACTTTCCACCGAAGACTGAAGATTGCATTGTCCTGGCTGAGCTGAAACACCAGCAGGAACAGAGCAGAGCGGAGCCAGCTAGTACAGGCCAGAGACCAGACCAGTGCACTAAGCAGACAGGTACAGAGCAGACCAGTGAGGAGCAGAGCAGAGCAGAGCTGGCTAGCCAGAGAGGGGCCTGGCCCCAGGGCCACCTCAGACCAGGGCTGTTTTCACAGTGTGCTATGTCACCATTGAGCTGATGGCACAGAATAAAGTGTCCTTTTTCACCACACTCTGATTTGGACATTTCTCTTGGCCTTGAATTGGTGCTAACTACATAGACCATTGGATGACAACGACATAGGAAAATTATAATTCACCAAAAAAAGAAGAAAAAAAAAGATGTAAAATATCTTCAAAGAGTCAAGAAAATAACTATCAAATAATTATATACTCAGTGAAACTAATGAAAATGAAGTCATTATGAGATATCTTAAAAAACCTGAGTTTTTTGTTTTGTTTTTTTTTAGCAACAATATCACTAAAGGATATTCTAATGGTTATATTTCAGGAAAAAGAAAACTACATTAGAAGGAAAATACACAAGAAGAGATGTGATTTTATTAAAATTTCAATGTACTCATTATTCAAACCAGAAAAATATCTAGGTTCAGAATATTTCCCAAGATCTACAATTGGTAAGTGAGAAACACTTTTAGTATCCTGGTCTGTATGATTCAAAGCCTGCATTCTCTTCTACTATATACTTAATCCATGGCCTTGCTATATTGGTCTGCTCAGGCTGCCAAAATACCATAGACTGAGCAGACATTTATTTTCATCCAGTTCTGGAGGCCGAAAAGTCCAAAGTTAAGGTGCTGGCTGATTCCGTCTCTGGTGATGGCTCTCTTTCTGGCTTTCAGATGGATGCCTTCTCACTGTGTTCCCACAGGGCGGAGAGAGCGAGACATTCCTCTTACCCTTTTGTTGTATAGACATAGTCCGATTGGATTGGGGGGGGGGCCTATCTTTATGACCCCATTTAATCTTAATTACCTCCTGAAGACCCTATCTCCAGATTCAGTCACACTGTGGAGAGAGAGTGTTCAGATTTCAATATATGTATTGGAAGGAGCACAATATTATTTATAGCATTGGCTTGCCAAATAGAAGCTTTCTTTAAATTCATAAAAGTTAGTTATAGACCCTATGATGAATTCACTTTATTCCCTAACTATTTAAAGGGGAAGTTTAGTACTAATTATTCTGTTTTCACCCCAAATTCATTCTCCACCCATCTGTTCTCTGCCCTGTGGCTCAGGATGGTAACCCCTGCAATAGCTCTTTTTGCTGGCAAATTAATGATTTTATTTTGGCCCCTCAGATGCACTAGCAAGAGATTCATAGGTTGGAAAGGTGAAAAGCCATGGTATTTCTTCCCTGCGCTTCCCCTGCTTTAGTGTCACATTCTGGGCAGCGGTGGCATTCCTCCAAAACTGTAGCTCTCTTTAGGTTCTGGGAACATTTCTTCTTGCCCTTCAGCTTAAGAAATGATAATGTTGCTGACCTCTGGTCAAATTACTAGCTCTTATTTGCTCCTGAAACCTTATCTATACTTCTGTAAAGACTCCTGTTATGACTGCCTTCATTTAAAACCTATGAAGTGTGAATTCTGTACTCAGCTAAGACCAGCCTTGCTTAAAGATTGTTTTTAATTTGTCTTAGGTAATATGGATCTTATGTGCCATTCAATATTAGTATTTTTTAAAATGTACACAGACATCCATCTCATTTAGAAGGGAAAGATAAAAAGGACAGGGGGAAATGCTAGAAGGGGTGAAAGAACCCTTGCAGACCTCATGTAAGGAAATTGTGTCTTATTCCTTCAGAAAATTCTTATCAAAGGGCCTCTCGCAAAAAAGTCACAAAGAAAAATATACCTTTTGTTTTCTTATGAATAAATTGAACATTATTAACTATGTATTGTTCATTCCTCTAATGGAAGGGTTACAAAAGGAGAGCATTCCTTTTCTTTATGACTCTTTTCCCCCCATTTTTTCACCTTCGGAATAAGGATAAGTAGAAATTTTCAGTACTTTGGTTAAAAATAGGCCATTTCCTTTTCTCTTTGTCAAGGAAGTCTTATTTCCCTAAATTGGGTGATTGAGTGTATTTATGGAGTTTCTCTAAAAGTGTAGCTGAGTTTCAAAATCAATGTCATTCTCATTGTTGGAAACATGGTGGAAATCTATTAGGATTGCCTTATAAATGCAAAGGTAGGTCATGAAAGTCAAAGGCAGTAGGTTAGAGAGAGGACTAGAAATAGCCTCCAGCAGAGAAGCCAGACAAGTAGACAATGGGCAGGTGCAGGTAGGTTCAGATGCTGTGACATAATGGTCAAGAAAGGAGGTCTAAAGAAGGGAGCAAAAACAGAGCAGGCAGTTCTCTGTGGTGTCAGGTCTTGTTACTAAGACTGAGAAAAGGCTGAGAGAAATTCCTTTTCAATACTAAAAGAATTTCGTAAGATTAAAGGACTGTGCCTAAGGGATAATGGCTCTGAAAAGTCTGCTAAGTTCACTGAAAATCTGAAAATAAACTTATGCTATTCATATAACACATAAGGTTATATCCTTAAATTCCCCAGTGCAATCTTAGATGCATCTCCTAAGCCATCAGTGTGTGACCCTGTGGGGTCAATGTAGGGGACAGCAATGAGTCAGGGAGAGAAGAATTGCTTGCACTGAGATACATGCCTTGTCCCTTTGGTCCCCAGGCTGATGGCCACTCAAGAGGAAAGCCAAGTCTAATACCAGGAGGTTCCCTGAGACCCCCAGGAGAGTTGTGTTCTGGCTGGTTTATTCTCTATCAAACACCTTGACAACTGGAAGCATGACTTCATAACTTTGTGTTCGAAGCACCTAGGGCTGACTTTGCCTTTGAATAGGTGGGCAGTGAAGGTTTATTGACTGAGTGTAAAAACATCCTCAAGCCTGACTCCTATCTTTTCATCCCCTGCTCTTAGAAGTAATGGGCATGAGGAGACTGGGCTCCTGCCTGCACCTCCCACCTCCTCTGTGCCACACCACCACTCCGCTTCAGTGTGTGGTTGCTAAAGTTTAGCTAAAGGCTAGATAAGAGTTGTTTCAAGAGGAAGATGGGGTGAACTTTTCATCAGAATTTGGCCCAAGGAAAGATTTCACATCTTGTCCCTGCAATGTGTTAGCAGCATTCAAGTCAAATGAAAGCTTTTCATAAGGTGAAATGCACAGCAGGTCTCTGTCTTAAGAAAGGCTACCTGAAAGCAAGCACTTGCCTTGCCCTCACCAAGGAATGATGATACAAGGATCACAAAGGGAACTACTGCCCGGTGTGTCAGGCCAAACAAATTGTAGCTCTTTCTGCTGCATTCTTTGACCTTGATCTGAGGTAAGTCACACCAGCAGGAAAGACATTTGGAACAAATGTATTTGTCATTTGAGGCTTCTATCTGCTTCAGAAAGAACTCTAAATCTTCCTTCTAGAGGCACCGACATTTAGTTTGGCACAAGTTCAGATACTAGAGAAGGAACCATGACTTAACAAAACAAAACAAAACAAAACAAAAAATGAAACAAAACAAAAAGATGTCTTTAAAATAAAGCACAAGAGACAATTATTTCAAGACATTTAAAGAATAATTTTCATTTAAGTATTAAGTACATGAGTTCCAGGTACTGGGATTTCAATTTATTTTGTGTCAAAGAGTACCATGTTCATTAAGTAAGATAACAGGATTTTTCTAATCTTCTAAAATCAAGTGAGAGTTCTGTTTTCCTTTGCTGCATTCAGGTTTTTGTTTTGCTTTGTTTTCACTGTTTATTTTCTGCCAAATGTGGTTCTGTTTCAAAGTCCAAGAGTATCCTATAAAGTTAAACTTGATCACATCTGAAGATGAAGAAGCTAGTTTTTCAGAGAAGCTATAGCAGCCTTTAGAGTAGATATTAATCTTAAACTTGGCAAGTGTTTATCTGATGAACCTTACTGTGTTCCAAGTTTAAATTAAATCCCTTATGGGGCAGCAAACCCATTTGTTGATTTAATGGGAATGTAATATTGTTTTTGTGAGACAAAATAACCCAGAGACAATCAGAACTTAAAGTGTTAGGTATCCAGAAAAACAGGGGATACAAGACATTTTCCAAAACAGCCAGGCCATTTGGTATTTGTTGATATGTGGATATGTTACTTTATTTCCCCTCAAAAGAGCACCTAATTCTACATTTCCACCCTTTTCTCTACTTCCTATCAGCGTCTGTATCCTGTAACTTCTCTGGTTCTGACATTTTAAGATAAAATTTGATCCCTCCAACGGTGTAATTATCATTTTACTTATCTCCAAACTTGCTCCTCCATCATTCTATCTTTAAAGATAAAAGGCTGGCCCAAGAATAAAATAAGAAGGGGAAAGTTCATTTTTGTAATTCCAGCAATGGGCACCTTTTACATTTATTACTGCCCAAGTACCAGTTATTTGAAGGCAGATTTTTAAAAAGCCTTGTGTCAGAAACATTAATATGTTATGACCAAATCATATGGCGTCTCTTGAACTCTAAGGCAAAAAAAAAAAAAAAAAAAAAAAAAATGACAGCCTGCTTTTAGAGCTTCTGCTTTCCTTATTAACTTTGACCTTAGCCATTTCTCAATCAGCTGCTTCTACATCCATTTCATACAATAGAGGTGTAGAAAATTTCATAAGGAAAGCACCCAACATAAAAAAGACTTTTTAAAGATAGTTCAGCAACCTCTGTATAGATCAACTACTACATGTTCAAGTTACCGACTTCATTTATTAAAAGACTTCCCTGGTGTGTTAAATAACTCTCCTAATTGTGAAGGCTTTATGCCACTCTCTCTGCCCCTTCCCTTCCCATCTCCAGGATTTATGATGTTCTCCTGACAGGTTTCATATGTCTAAAGTCCATTAGGTAGGGAGGTGATTTTACCTCTGGGTGAGCCCTGAAATTATCCTGGGGTGAGCATTATTGTTTGGCAGTTTTCCTGGGGGTTTATGAAGGAACAAACAAAATAAAGAATACTCAGGAATAGAGATTTTAGGAAGATTTCTCTTTTGAAAAAGGCTTTATGGTTTTCTTCCATACATATTTTCGTTATTATTATTTTTAGTATATAAAAATAATATGTTCTTTCTTTTAAGAACATGTAGCATTGGAACAAAGGTGACTTTAAGAAGGTGGCATAACTATTTCAAAAAGATTTAGGGGGTGGGGGGGGAGTGGAGCTGACCAAGTCACTTGTTGAAGCCCTGTGGATGGAAAAGTACATCTTGCATTTAAAACATGGTCTTGTGCTTGTGAATCAGTAGAGGATGTTGCTCCATCCTCCTCTGGAAACAGCTGCCAATGTCATATCAATATCAGGTGCGGGGTGTGTATAAAATAGATCTACACACCCACAGATACTGAAGCTGCTAGTAAAGATCAGTCGTAAGATAAGCAGCTTATTAAGTCAAGGTGCCTGTTTTTCCTGAACTCTTTCCAGTGGAGTCTGATGTCTGAGGAGACTTGGTAGTGCTACCCCTACCTCTGAGCATTGTTAGTCTGAGAGCTGCTATTTAAAGTGGAATTTAGTACTTTGAAGAAAGGATTAATACTCTGATAGATAAAAATTTATCCTGCAAGTATTTTGCACAAATTCCTTTAAATTAAAATTGCAAATGTCAGTCCTTTTTTCTTTCTTTGAATAGATTTTATTACTAGATCAAAAACTGCCAACTGCCAAGCTCAGAAAAATGTAAAATCATTTATATCTTCCTGCCCTATAACAGGCTGGGATTTCTGAGTACCTTTTAGTTAACAGAATAATAACACTTCTTTAAAATATGAAAGTTCTGGTTACTGATCACTATCTGTCCTCAGGCCTACTCCCTGCACATTGTCACGACAAAAGAGCTCCGATGAAATCTGAACTTGGAGTTAGAAGTCCACCGCTGTATTAATCATTTGAAATAAAAATGTCACAGTTATGACTCCTTGGGAACTGCTGCACTTCACTTCCCAACTGTTGCTTTTAAAAAGGCAAATTTGGGGTTGGGTATATTAATGTCAATGCACTATAAAACTGGCAGCTAAAAGAAAATGTCAGCAGAGACATTTTTCCTAGCTCATGTCAGCACAAAAGGGTGCCTCAGTTGTTTCATCTCCAAACAGCTGCATGCTTTCATTGACATTTGGTGACCTTTCTTTGTGCTCCCAGCCTAACCTCTTAGGTTATTTCCTGACCTCCCTTCTGAGACCTTTGACTGAGGCCGACCTTTAGCTGGAGAATGTGACATTTTGTTCTCCTCTGGCTGACATGTGATGCTCTCATTATTCAAAGGTATGTGAAAATAATGACCCCAAGTGACCTTTGAGTTTCCTTTTATTTATTGGTTGTTTTTGGTGCTTTTCTGGCATGTATTAGCCTAAGTGAAAGGGGGTGGGTAAAGATTGGGCTAGGATAAAGTGGTCAGTGTCTCTTTTTATTCAATTTCTAATCCTTTTCTTGCTGGCCAAACCACTGTATGATTTATGACAGCATTTTCTGTCTATTGATTTGGAGATAATTTTGGCCTTTGAACAGGTCTTTTTGAAATGTAAGACATTTTTTAGAAACTTGTTTGTTTCTATCATCTTCCTAGTTATGGCATTCCTGCTTTTTGAAGATAGTTTTCCAGTTAATAATTTCATTGTTTTTATAAGTAGAAAATAAATACACATATAGTAATATGTCACAGAATGAGTAATTAAAAAAATTGTCAGTTCTCTTTTACATACAAATGATCCAGAAGAGTTCCCTTTCTAAATAACAGATTTATATAATTTATCATGTTTCAATAAATCTTGATTATTATTTCAAATATGTATATTTATTACTATATGGATGTAAATAATGTTTACTGAGTATAAAGAAAAAAGTTAAATTTGAGCAATAACGAAATAGTTGTAAGTCACTTAAATTCTATTTGGAATTTCTGATTAGAGGGCATTTATAAGAATTTAGATATACTTACCTACTATTTATTTCAATATTCTGCATCCAGTTGTTCAATAAGACAAAGTATGTTTCCACTTTAAGAACAATGACAAAGTGAGGAATCATCATCCCCTTTATACAATGTGCATTTGTTGTATTTGTTTTGAGTCAAACCACACCTCACATTATTACCTCTAGAATAGGTCTAGCCCTATACAAAATTGAGGACCAGAGTTTGGATTGCTTGGTAAAACTTAGCACCATCATTAACTCTGAGATTTCAAAACTTTGAGATGCTGATGATGATTGACTTGAGGGTTATTATAAGTGCAGTGACAATTATACAATCTTTAGTAAAAGCATAAGGCCTTCTGGGCATTCAGACAAGGAAAGGCTTAGCATACCCTCCTAATCTCATCTTCAAACACTTGAAGAAAAAAATTACAGCATTATTTATTTACTTTTAGGTATATTGAAAAATAAAACCTTTCATCCCATGATACTTTTTTCTACTTATGACTTATCCCATTGCTTGAATCTGAATTTAAGAAGCATGACATCAGATATTACTTTTTTCAAGAACCTATGGTAAAACCATTTTTTCTCATTCCTCAATTAATGGAATCATTTCAAATAGGATACAAGAGAGGTGGATGCTTCAAGGAGCATGTCTGTTTTAAGATTAAACAATACTTGACCATCAATTGCCCGAATATAGGGTGGCAGCTTCCTAGAGAAAGCAAGCTTTTATTTCTAGTTTGCAAAAGCCCTGAGCTCTGCACTAAGTAAATATTTGAATTGCTACCTTGAATAAAGAATTCCAGATACATAGAGATTAAACATAAATTAGACATGCATCTGGCCTTTAAGGAAGATGTAATCTAGTAGAAGAAAAAAAATCATTATGGCACACAAAAATTTCTAAATGCTACAAGAAATAATGTTCTATAGGAGTTCCATAAAAAAAAGAATTTCAACTTAAATCAATATATTTTCCCAATTTTAATAGCCCTATTCAAAAAAATTCTAAAATTATATTCACAGATAATTTTTGGCTTATCTGTAAGATTCACTTCTCATGCCATAATTAATATATATTGCTTTATCATCCATTAATCATCTAAGCAAGCTTTACAAATAACTAGATTTATGTCCATATCTCCTTTGGGTGAAAGTTGGAACTAATGCTAAAGCCTGAATCCTACTTCAACAGTATATTTAAATTCCTAGGCTAGAGTTTTCTGGCTGCAAAGCAAACTAGAGAGATAGCAATTAAAGTAAGATATTAAGTTCACTTAACATGACCAAGAATGGCAAAGGGAAAGAAATGTAGGGTACCTCCAAAATGGCTATAAGTTTACTCTGTTCACATTTCATCATGAGCATTTGCTTCATGATTATTTTTTTTCTCTTTTCTCTCCTCTTCTCTTCTCTTCTCTTCTCTTCTCTTCTCTTCTCTTCTCTTCTCTTCTCTTTTCTCTTCTCTTTTTTTCTTTTCTTTCCTTTTCTTTTTTGCCTAAGAATGACACCTTAAATCATCTTTCATCTTTCTTAATCCAATGAGATATTTCATAGACTTAGAAGAAAACTTCAAAAATTACTCTTAAGAATATACCTTGTGAATATTCACAGTATAATTATGATCTTGTAGAGGTTTAACTGCTATTTTGTTTCCATTCAAATAGATTTAATTCAATAAAATACCAAGTTAAACATATTCATGGGTCCTTCACTGAATTGAAGGGAACGAGCATGGACTGATTAATAACAGAGGTATATACAGGGTGATATTCTGCCAGTGTAAAATACTCACTGAAAGTAAGCTACAACAGAGAAAAGGACAGCAAAGATGTGAGCAATATGTTGATAATTACATGCATTGCACAGGAGGGATATCTCTGCTGTTTTGCAGTGTTTTATAAAGAAATCATTAAATTTACCTTAAAATGTTGTGAGGTCCTTGATCTGGAAATAATTGATACATTAATCTCCTTTATTTATTCATTTAATTTTAATTTTGGAAACAGCATTAGAAACCTGTTTTTGCACTTAGCTCATTTTATTCTCTGTAAAGATTCTAACTAGTTAGGCATTTAATTACCACTGAAGATAAATGTTTTACTTGGTCAAAAAAGTTTTCACCTAATAATAAAATATGACATGCCACACAAATATTAACCTTCATGCACAAAGTGGTTTAAAGTGATAATGGTGACCAGGTTATAAATAACGTGTCTGGCAGGAGACATAAGTTTCCGGTTCCAAACCCCAATAGCCCAACATTGAAGAGAGCCTAGGTCTGTTTCCTGTTTTGTGACTATAATGCCTTATTGTTATTTAGATGCCTCTAACCACAAAGGCCTGTGCTCCCCTGTGGTGAATTCCTAAGAAGCCATAAATCTACTCCTTGGCCAAGTTGCTTTTTTAGCATCTGTTTTGTTAAGTACCAGAAATGTGCACACACGGAGTAGAAAAATTACCCTTGCCCGGGTAACTGTAACCAAACTTTCAGATCTGTTGGTACCTAAGGTTTCAAAGTTGGCCAAGATTTCTTAGATCATTGGAATTAATATAAAGTCCAAAAGAAACACTTTACATAGGGAATAGAGGCTGTAAAAGCAAAAAGTAGCAAAATTTTATTTTTATATAGTATTTTTAAAAAATCTAATGTTCCATGAGTTATCTGATTATCCTATATAATAAAGAGGTAATATGCAAATTGATCCTCACAACCTTACAAGATACTCGTCCCCCATGTCATAACAAGATGGCCATCACCACATTGTCACAAGATAGCTGGCAGGGGAGGGCAGTAGGGGGAGATCAGGCTGGCAGGAGAGTGAAGGAGGCAATTGGGCTGGCAGAGGAGGGCAGTTGGGGGCAATCAGGCTGCAAGGGAAGGGCATTTGGGGGCAATTGGGCTGGCAGGGGAGCAGATAGGGAGTGATTAGTCTGGCAGGCATAAGTGGTTAGGGGCAATCAGGCAGGCAGGCAGGCAAGCAGTTAGGAGCCAGCAAGTGGTTAGGAAGGATTGTGAGAGAGATCCCAGATTGGAGAGGGTTCATGTTGGGCTGAGGGACACCCCCCTCCCCCAGTGCACAAAGTTTGTGCACCAGACCTCTAGTATATGATAAAACAATTTTTTCTATGGTTCATTATGTAATTATAACTTTGTCTCTTTTACCTTGCAGGTGAGATATATTAAAATTCTTGCTAATTTCACAGAAATTACTTACTGTTTCTTGAGGAGCAGGTGAGATATAGATATTTCTACATTGTTATTAAGTTAGAGGTACATAACTTTTAGTCCTTTTAATAAAAATTAATATTTTTAAAATAAAAATATTTAATCAATAATAATAATTCCTTAATTTTAACTCCATTAATTCCAAAATAGAAGATTATTTAACTTTGGGGTTTGAGAAGAAGTAATTTTATAATGGAAATAAAAGAGAAACAAATTCCTAAACAACAGTTAAAACAACAGTCATAGGAACTACCAAAATTCACTCTACTTTGCCAGAGTTTCCTACTTTTATTTTCAAGTTAATAATAACAGATCTTGAGTATCAGGTTTTCGTACTCTTAGATCCAACTGAATCCTTATTTTACTGACATAAGGGATAATATATTCCTTTACATGAAGAAAATACTTTGAAACATTCTTTCTAAAATTAACAATAAAATCCTTTGAATGCTATATTGGCTTTTTATTTTTAAAGATCAATAAATTATTCTATAGGACATAATAACTCAAAATTTATTCTTGAATGAAGTTGAAATATTCTCTTTATACATAAAATATGCAAATGAATTTATTTCAGAAAGATAATAGTTAATTTATAGTGTTAAAAAGGGCAGAAAAAGATTACCTGATTTAAATAAAGATTTAGTACATATATACTGAAAAAAAATAAATGTCAGATAGAAAACCCTATCTGAAATCCATATTACATTTAGATGCAAACACACAGAAAATGTTAAAAGCAATTGGGGGGGGTGATTATATTCCAAATAGATTTATTTCACTCACATCACTTATTCATGATTTAGAGGGATTTAGAAGGAATGAAAGGGGTGAAAGCAAATGAGCTGGAAAAGGAACTGATAATACTACATTTCCAAGAAGACCAACAATTGCAAAGTTTGGTCTTGGGATGGAGTTAGAGTAAGTTTAAATAAAGTCTTTAAAAGTCACAATTATATACATACATATAGAGAGAGGCCTGGTGCACAAAATTTGTACACAGGGAAGGGGGTGTCTCTCAGCCCAGTCTGCACCCTCTCCAATATGGGACCTCTCAAGGGATGTCTGACTACCTGTTTAGGCCTGATCCCACTGGGCAGTCACACATCCCTCTCATACTCCAGGACTGCTGGCTCCCAACTGCTCACCTGCCTGCCTTCCTGCTTGCCCCTAACTGCTTCTGCCTGTTAGCCTGATCACCCCTGCCAGCCTGATTAATGCCTAACTGCTCCCCTGCCAGCCTGTTTGGCCCTAACTGCCTTCCCCTTCAGGCCTGATCTCCCACAACAGCCCTCCCCTGCAGACCTGGTCCCTCCCAACTGCCCTCCTGTGCAGGCCTGGTCCCCCCAAATGCTCTCCCTTGCAATCCTGGGTCCCCCCCAATTGCCCTTCCCTGAAGGCCCAGTTACTCCCAACTTCCCTCTTCTGCCAGTCTGGTCACCCCTCACTCCCCTTCCCTGCTGGTCTAATCGCCCCCAACCGCCCTCCTTTGCAAGCCTGGAACCTCCTAACCGCCCTATCCTGCTGGCCATCTTGTGGTGGCCCTCTTGTGTCCACATGGGGGCAGCCCTCTTGTGTGTAGGAGTGATGGTCAATCTGCGTATTACTCTTTTATTAGATAGGATAGAGACCTGGTGAATGGGTGGGGGCCAGCTGGTTTGCCCTGAAGTGTGTCCTGGATCAGGGTGGGAGTTCCCTTGGGGGATGGGGTGGCCTGGGTGAGAGGCCTGTGATGGTTTGTAGGCTGGCCACACCCCTGGTGACCCAAGCAGAGGACCTGGTATCTGGAATTAATTTATGTTCAATTGAAACTTTGTAGCCTGTAGCGGAGTCCAGCCTTCTGTTTGCTCTGTGGCAGTAGCTGTTTCTGGTGGAATTTATTTATCTTCTAAAACTGAAACTTTGTAGCCTGGAGTGGAGGCCTAGGCCAGCAAGGGCAAGCAGAAAACTTGGCTTCTTTCATTGCCGGGAAAACCCAAGCCACCTTCCTACTCTCCATGCTGCAAGCCATCTTGGTTGGGTTTATTTACATATTTGCTCCTGATTGGTTGGTGGGCGTGACTTGTGGGCATGTCTTGTGGGTGTGGTGGAGGTATAGTAAATTTGCATATTACTCTTTTATTAGATAGGATGTTTGTGTGCTAGAATTCATTCACTGGAATTGGTTTTGAAAAAATAGGAAAAACCAGATCAAGAATTTCAAGTTTTATGTAATGCTTAAGGAGATAAGCCAGAAACCAAAAATTTCTTAAAGTTTACAGTTGCTTGTTAGGGGTTTTCTGTAGGTGAGGATGGGGGGCATAGCAAAACATGCATTTATTACATTCCACAATAAATATCAATATATATGGTTTGTGTATGGTGAAGGAGTTCAGAAGAGGCCTTCCCAAGATGTGCAACTTTGGCATATGAATTATTTTGAGCTAAAGGCAATCTGAACCCTGTGAGCTCACAATAAACTTTTACCTCTCCCTTACAGAATTTAAATTAAAGATCTTGACCATAATAAGAATTAGCACAGAAATAATTTTTATGACCTGCCTACAAGGCAGACCATACCTCTAACTACTGAACATCTGCCCTTCTTATAAGCCTGCAAATAACCTTTCTCCCCTCTGAAGTCCCAGGATACTTATTATGCTTAGCTCAGAATGTCACATATGTCTCATTTTCCCTCTCTGACTCTGAATCTCCCATGTATGTGTGGTCTCTGATTCTCTTATATGTGGGGTTCCAAATGTACATACTAGTATGTGATTAAATTTGGTCATTTCTCCTTTGTTAATCAATCATATCTATTTGATTACTACACTAGCTGAGTAAACCCAGAAGAAGAAAGGAAATTTTATCCTCCCCCAAAATGGGAAACTCAAAAGACGCTGGCTGTATAAAGTTTCCCTGGGGCTTATTTTAGAAAAAAAAAGAATAATATTTAAGTGAACAGATCAGAGAAGTAAAAATGTATCTCAAAGATAGAGCTGGAAAATAAGTTTCATTTGCTTTTTTCAAAACTCCAAAAACAATACACAATCTTAAGGGAAATAAAATATGAAATTTAGAAACAGGTTTAATGAGTTTTTTGTTTTCCCCAAAGGTTCTTGATGTGTGTGTAGTATTAAAATGGTATCAGTTTTATAAAATTATGATAGGTAGCTGTTGACTCTAAATATTGAAGCATACAGTAGAATCATATGCCCACAGATTCCAAGAAAACTTCAGGTTGTTATAGTGTCCTTTATTTCCTTTTATCTGCAAGGGCCATATAAGTTGTTTTGAAAACCACCTAAGATACTAAAAATATTTTTATTATAAACTCTTTTACAATTTTCTTTGGATTTCCTTGTTTTCTTCACACAATGGTTGATTCATTAGAGCTGGTAACTAGGAAAATTACAAGTAAATAGACTCAACTGAATATTTTTATTTTAGTGGCATTGTCACAGCCCTAGGTGATTTTCAATGTACTTATTTATGCAATAATATCTTTTGATATTCTAGCAGTGCTGCTTTTAAAAATATTTTTATCATAATGTTGCAAAAGATGACCTTGGGGAAAGAAATAGTTATGAAGGAATCACTATGATTTATAATGTAAATATATACTTATATATTTGAGATCTTTTCATAATGCAGATAACATAAATTTGAATTAAGTAATTTTTAAGAACATTGATTATTGATCTGATAAAGTATCAGTTCTATTAGGTTTTTGTGTAAATAAAAATTTTTAAATGCATGCCATTATAAGAAAATTCTAATGAAAAATGCTTATGGTCTCTTGCATGCTGAATAGCCACTTTTCAACATCAAATGCCCTGGCCAAAAACACATTTTTAAATTAAGAACCATTTAAATTAGACAATTACAAAAAAAAGCACTCCTGAAATTACTCAGCATGTACTTTAGCACTTCTATTACTTTAAAATGACCAAGACATTTTGTTTTAGATCCCTATAAACATGACTATCAGACTTTTTAAATGGCATACCGCTCTATGCTCCACTAATTATAGTATATACTCAACTAAAAAAGAAAATTATACTTTTTTATTATGGTGTTGATACCTATTCTTAAACATTTATAGGTGTCAAGGAACCTTATGTTGCGATAAGTTGCATCCATAAAAACACATGCATCATGGAAGTATGTCATCACCCTGAAAAGAAACGTGTTTAGTCTGTGCTGGGAATGAAGATTGAACCTGCTTCTTCATGGCTCTTTGTGACATCTCATAAAACTAGAGAATGTACTCCCCATTTGTTAGACTTTCAATAAGTCATATTGATAAATTAATTAATGACCCATCCTTGCCTACACTATAAGTTCCTTGAGGACAGGAAATAGCTATAGCTTATTTATTTTCACATACCAGCAATTTCCTGCTTGATAAATGTCCAATGAATGGAGAAATGCATGTGTCTAAAAGGAATAAAACATATTTTCTATCAAAACAAGAGGACTATAGGCATTAGAAAGAAAATGTATCTTTCTAAGGAAAGATTTTACATAGAATGTGTTTTAGAAAAATAAAATTTTAGTTATAAGATTTTACTGAGAGTTGAAGTGATTATATCTACACATTGAATACCACATTCACTCAATTTTTATTAATTTCAGAAAGTTTGGATATTACATTTTTTAAACTTGAGTCTCTTCCCCAATTTGAGACCTTTCATCTTTCAGTCATAAGGAACTAGCTTGTCTATTCATATAATTTACCTAATTTGGCACAAACCTCATAGGTAATTTTCACAGATCAACCCTACTTGGGAGTTGAAAGAGAATTGTTTCTCTAAACTGTTTGACTCACTTAGTTTAGAAACTGAGTTAATTGGCCACAGAAAAGTACTTTTTCTCTGCAGCCACACCCTGGGCTTGCTAATTCTTTCACTGCTCTCATTGAGAGGTCAGGGAAGAGTGCAAGAATTCAGCCCTCCCTTGAAAGCAAGTTATTGCATAGGTCCTGCTCTCAGCAGGTCATTAGAGTCGCTGTTTTACAGGAAGGACAGCATGATAATCATTTTTAGCAAGTTAGCCCTTGGCACTACAGTGCTATGATTAAAGGATGCATAAAGTCACTTGGCCTTTGAGTTACCCCTCCTCCCCACCTTACTTTCTAGTCAATAAATGTGGAAGAATGAATGAGATGCTAAGAGTGAGGAACCATTATTACAATAAATAAATAAATAAATCATAAATCACCACAAATACAGCAGTATGGAATAATTCCAACAGACCAATATCCCAAGTTTAAACATGTTTTTAATGTCATGTGAACTTTAAAAGATACTTACAATTTCTTTGGAACCAAGATAAATGCCCTCTATTATGTAAATGTTTGCATTGATTTGAGATTTTTGCTAGAATTTAAATTAGCCTGGGGAACCCCAGCTGGCTCAAGCACAGGAATAGGAAGCAGACTGAAGTAAGCTTGCTCACTGTGGATTCTTTCTGAAGTCACTAAACCTAGTAATTAATGAAGGATCAACAGCCAGTGCCAAGAGTAGGCCCTCTCTTGAGATAGCTGGGTCATGTGCTTTCCTAATGCCAGTTCTCTTGGCCATCTTCTTCACATATGACCTACTGGTTTTGTTGCTATTGTTGCTGCTCTTTTGTTTTGGTGTTGCCTTTATTAGAGCACCTTTTTATTGCTGTTCTAGATGTTTATTTCCTATATATCATTTGAAACCCTTAAGTATCTGAAATATATAAGATTCTTAGTGGGAAATAGAATTGGCACCTGACTGGTATGCCCCAGTGGTTGAGCTTTGACACAGGAACCAATTGGTTAAGCTTCAAGGTACATGCCCAAGTTGGGCACTCAGTCTCCTAGGGCAGTGATCAACAAACTGTGGCTCGCGAGCCACATGCTGCTCTTTGGCCCCTTGAGTGTGGCTCTTCCACAAAATACCACAGCCTGGGTGACTCTATTTTGAATAAGTGGCATTAGAAGAAGTTTAAGTTTAAAAATGTGGCTCTCAAAAGAAATTTCAATCATTGTACTGTTGATATTTGGCTCTATTAACAATGAGTTTCCTGACTACTGCCCTAGGGGGCATGCAGAAGGCAGCCAATTGATAATGTATCTATCTCTCTAACCCTCTCCATCCCTATCTCTCTAAAAAATCAATAAAAGACATATTTAAAAAAATAGGATTGGTAACTCTTGAAGGAACATTATTTATTAAGAGCCCAATAGATAGGAATTGCCCATAATAAAATAAATAGGCAAACATAATGCATTGCTGTGCAATAGTCCAAAGTAATTTCTAAACCCAGTGGACTTCAATAAGGCACATCCAGCAAATATCATATCAATGAAGGTATACACGGGGGTTTGGGGAAGTGATCTTAACCCTAAAGGTAAGTCTGGTTTTCACCCAGTATACCAGTATACCGATGGTGCAGCTAGAGGAAAATTTACAGCTGGCCAGGACCCAGGCCGTCCTAGCGCCTTAATATTTTGACTTATTACTAGGTCTAAGAGCATTTCTAAAATAAATGCCTGCTTGTTGTTACATGGAAATATATTGCACACTTACTAGATCTTCTTAAAATTTCAGAGCCACACTGGGAAATAAACAAGCAGGATTCATTATCCCCACCTGAGCAATTAAGAATTAAGATTTAGATAGGTTGTTTTGTGTTTTCCCAGTAAACCCATTATTCTTCACAGTCCATACAGGCATAACAATGAGTTCACTTCGCTGGCACTGCAGCTAGATTCTCTTTATAAGTGAAAACCAAAGAAAGGATTTTTTTCAGGTGCAGTACCATCGTGCATATTAAAGAGAAATACTCTGTCTTTGTTGGTAGTCACCCTCAATTCTTAACATGTTCCATAAGAAGAGGCAAGAATAATAATTCAGAGATGGAAGCTCAGTTATGGCTTCTGCATTGGAGGGTCCTTCTAGGCTCGCTTCATCTGTAAAACGACAAGACGGTCAACACAAAATTGTGGCATTGGTTTTTGCCCTTCAGCCCCTCACTGAACCATGCTGTCTGGCTCCTGTGTTTAATGCATTCTTGATCCCTTTTAAACTTTCTTTTGAGGAGGGAAAGAAATTGTTTCACCAAGAAGTCAATAGATGGTACCAGCTTACAGGGCTATGTCTCAGAAACATTTGCATTTAGGAGGAATTGGGAAGTGATCTTAATCCTAAACAGGACAGAGGTGAGGGAGAGGAAGTCAGTGAGTGAGGGTATGAAAGGAGAGTGTGTGGATGTATGTGGGGTGTGTGTGTGTGTGTGAGTGAGTATGAGACAGTTAAATCTCACAGAAGCAGCAGGGGCTGGCAGACCAGGCTCTCTTTGACAAGGAGAGACTATCACCACTACGGGTACTCCCTGGATTGCAGGACTCAGGCACAGAGCCCACGCCATCTTGAAGTGGAAAACAGCCTATTTAAGAAACTCATCAGCATCAACACAGACAGGCCTTAGAAGTGCCCTGTGACCCCAGCAGCCACCCCAGCTAAAACCTTACTCCCCCAGCTGCAGACCTGCAGACCCTGGGACCTTCACCTCCAAAGGTGCTCCACTTCACAGCAGCAAGTGCAACCTCTCCTTCCCCAGCGGCAGAACTCCAGACAAAAAATTCCTGCATTTCCAGTGTGTGCAGGCAGCCAAGGCACACTGCTCCATACGCAGCGCCTGGGAACCACTGAGAGCCACGGAGGGTATGATTTTGTGCAGACAAGGGTGTGCTGCCCTGCAGTAGAAATTCTGAACTCCCTCTTCCTGAGTAACTGCCCACAGACACCCCAGCAGCTCATCCGTAGTGCCAGGATCCCTCAGAGTGTATCAAAGCTCTACACTAGGAAAGGCACCTCCACAAGGGAACAGGACCCCTGACCCCATATATCCACAGAAAACTCTGGGAGCAGCTGAGAGTCTCTGCGGGGTGTGATTCTGCACAGACAAGGGCGTGCTACTCCACAGTAGAAACTCTGAACTCCCTCTTCCTCAATAACTGCCCACATTCACCCCAGCAGATCAACCTCAGAGCCAAGACCCCTCAGAGTGCATTAGAGCTCTGTGCCTGGCACATCCATGGATGGAAAGTTTCAACAGGCAGGCACTCTGAGCCCATCTACCCACAGGGCACTCATGGGAGCTACTGTGAGCTCTTCTTGGGTACAGTCTTGAACAAACAGGGGTGAACTCTCCCCCGCTCCTCAACCCCCAGCAGCAGAAATTTTGAATTCACTCATCCTGGATACCTGCCACAGGAACATCAATTACACAGCTATACTGCCAGGGCCCTTCAGAGTGCTTCAGTGTGCCTCGCTGGCAAATTTACAGTGGGTGCTCCTGTGAGGCATGACTGGGAGTAAGTGCCTATCCAACACAGGTGCAGCAGCAAAAGCTGAGTCTGACCACCCCACAACTACACAACTCTGGCCACCACAGTCATGCCTTTCTAGAGTGCAGACACCCTGAGCCACATCTCCCTGGTTCCTTGGTGCTACTGTGAGTCCCCACTGGGCATGTGTGATTTCAATTAAGGGTGCCAGAGAGCAAAAAAATGGGAAACTCCCCTCCACAGCTGCTTACTTCTAGACACTGTAGTTGTGCCTCTCAAATTCACAGGTCTACATCAAGAGAACCCAAATAGATCAAGCAGGGAGTTACACTAGATTAACAAGCCAAGGGGAACTGAGAGATTACATCAGTAGCACCATCACCAAAAGAACCTGGGTAGCAAAGCAATTGGACCTACAGTTAAAACATTACAGGAAAACATGGAAGAAAAAAAGCAATCTCCAAAGGAAAGAAAAAGAGGAATCACCAGAAAGGGAGTTAAATGAAATTGAGGCTAGTAGCTTATCAGAGAAAGAATTCAGAGTAATGGTTACAAGGATGTTTAAATGGCTGGATGACAAATACACACAACTCAATGACAAATAAATACAAGTCAATGAGAACTATAAGGAGCTAAATGAGAATGTCACCAACATGAAAAGAAACCAAGAGGAGATGAAGAATGACATAGCTGCAGTAAAGAACACAATGGAAGGCTTACATAATAGACTAGAAGAGGCTGAGGACCACATCAGAAATCAGAAGACAAGGTAGAAAAAAACCCACAAACAGAGCAGCAACTGAAAAGAAGACCTACAAAGCAAGAGGAGAGCCTAAGAGAGCTTTAGGACAAGACAAAATGAAACAACATCCACATAATAAGTATATCAGAAAGAGAGGAACAGAAGCAAGGAATAGAACACCTGTTTGAAGAAATAATAACAGAAAACTTCCCTGATATTGGCAAGAAAAACAAAAAACTATGCAAGTCCAGAAGTGCACAGAGCCCCAAACAAGTTGAACCCGAAAAGACTGACACCAGGACACATCATAATTAAATTGGCAAACACTAACAACAAAGTAAGAATCTTAAAGGCTGCCAGAGAGAGATCAAAAGTTACCTACAAGTGATCTCCTATTAAAATATCAACTGATTTCTTAACAGAAATATACCAGGATAGAAGAGAATGGAATGAAATATATAAAGTGATGCAAAACAAGGGAACTTAATCCAAGAATATTAAACCAAGCAAGACTATTATTCAAAATTGAAGGTGGAATCAGGAGCTTCACAGAGAAAAAAGAACTAAGAGAGTTTATCACTGGCAATCCAGCAATGCAAGAAATGCTAAAGGGACTGCTGTAAAAAGAAGAATGAGAAAGGAAAGAAGAAACACAAACACCAAGGAAAAATATGACAACAAACATGTAATTGTCAATAATTACATTAAATGTAAATGGATTAAATACAGCTATCAAAAGACATAGGGTAGCTGAATGGCTAAGAAAACATGACTCATATATTTGCTGTTTACAAGAGACCCACCTCAGAGCAAAGGATTCACACAGACTGAGAGTGAAGAGATGGAAAAACATTTTTCAGGCAAATGAAAATGAGAAAAAACGTGATGTTATGATACTTATATCTGATAAAATATACTGCAAAGTAAAGGCTGTAACATGAGATAAGGAAGGCCACTACATAATACTAAAGGGAACAATTCAACAAGAAGGTATACCTCTGGTAAACATTTATGCATCCAATGCAAGACTACTCAAATATATCAGAAAACACCTGGAAGATATCAAGGGAGAGATCTACAATTATAATAGGGGATTGTAATACATCACTGACATCGCTGGATAAGTCCTCTAGACAAAAAATAAAAATAAAAAAAATAAAAAAACAACCACCTAGCAATTCTAAATGACTTACTAGGTCAGATGGACCTAATTGACATCTTCAGAGCATTTCACCCCAAAACCATGGAATATAAGATCTTCTCAAGTGCACATGGGACATTTTCAAAAAGAGACTATATATTGGGTCACAAGAAAAGTCTCCCTAAATTAAAAAGATTGAAATCATATTGAGCATTTTCTCAGATTAAAATGGCATAATATTAGAAATAAACTACAATAAAAACAATCCAAAACACTCAATCTCTTGGAAACGGAATAGTATGTTATTAAACAATGATTGGGTTATCAATGAGATCAAAGAAGAACTTAAAAACATCCTAGAGACTAATGACAATAAAAACACAACAAGGGAAATGCTAGGGGACACAATGAAAGCAGTCCTGAGAGGCAAGTTAATAGCTCTACAGGCCTACCTCAAAAAACAAGAAAAAAATGATAATATATCGTCTAACTCAACAACTCAAAGAATTAGAAAGAGAGCAACAAGAAAAGCCCAGACTGAGCAGAAGGAAGGAAATAATAAATATCAAAGCAGAAATGAATGACCTAGAAACCAAATTAATTAATTAATTAATTAATTAATTAAATCAACAAAACCAAGAGCTGGTTCTTTGAAAGGATAAACAAGATTGATGAACCTCTAGCCAGGCTCATCAAGAAGCAAAGAGAGAGGAGTCAAACAAAATCAGAAATGAAAGAGGTGAAATAACAACAGACCCCACAGAAATACAAATTATTGTTAAAAATACTATGAACAACTCTATTCTAACAAACTACACAACCTGGAGGAAATGGACACATTATTAGAAAAACACAACCTTCCAAAACTAACTCAGGAAGATTTTAAAAATCTCAATAGGCTGATAACTATGGAAGAAATTAAAGCAGTCATCAAAAAGCTTTCAGCAAACAAAAACCCAGGGCCAGAAGGCTTTACAGAGGAGTTTTATCAAACATTCAAGAAAGAACTAAAACCTATCCTCCTCAGACTATTCCAAAATATTCAAGAGGAAGGAATACTTCCAAGCTCATTCTATGAAGCCAGCATCACCCTAATACCAAAACCAGATAAAGATAATGCAATGAAAGAGAATTACAGGCCAATATCCCTCATGAACATAGATACCAAAATCCTCAACAAAATTCTAGCAAATTGATTCCAGCAGTACATCAGAAAGATCATACACCATGACCAAGTAGGATTTATACCAGGGATTCAAGGATGGTACAATATTCCCAAATCAATAAATGTGATATATCACATAAACAAATTGAGAAATAAAAATCATATCAATTGATGCAGAAAAAGCAGTTGACAAAATCCAACACCTGTTCTTGATAAAAACTCTCAGCAAGGTGGGAATAGAAGGATCATGCCTCAACATAATAAAAACCATATATGATAAACTCATAGCCAACATCATACTCAATGGGCAAAAACTAAAATCATTTCCTCTAAGAACAGGGACAAGACAGGGATGCCCACTCTCACCACTCCTGTTCAGCAGAGTATGGATGTACTAGCCGTTGCAATCAGATAAGAAGAAGAAATAAAAGGAATCCAAATTGGAAAAGAGGAAGTAAAACTATCCTTATTCACAGATGACATGATATTGTACATAGAAAACCCTAAAGACTTCATTACTACACTTAATAAATGAATTTAACAATGTAGCAGGATACAAAATTAATGCCAAGAAATCTATGGCATTTCTATACATCAATAATGAACTTACAGAAAGAGAGACTAAAAAAGCAATCCCATTTACCATTGCACCAAAAAATTAAGATACCTAGGAATAAACTTAACCAAGGAAGTAAAAGACCTATACGTGATAAACTATAAGACATTGAAAAAAGAGATAGAGGAAGACATAAACAAATGGAAGAACATACCATGTTCATGGATTGGTAGAATCAACATCATCAAAATGTTCATACTACCCAAAGCAATCTATAAATTCAATGCACTTCCCATTAAATTACCAATGACACATTTTAAGACCTAGAACAAACTTTCCAAAAATTAATCTTGAATAAAAGAAGACCCCAAATAGCTGTAGCAATCCTGAGAAAGAAGAATAAAGTAGGTGGAATCTTAATACCAGATATCAAGATGTATTACAAACCCACTGTTATTAAAACAGCATGGTACTAGCATAAGAATAGACATTTAGATCAATAGAATACAATAAGGAACCCAGAATTCAACCCAAACCACTATGCCCAATTAATAAATGACGAAGGAGGCATGAACATACAATGGAGTCAACACAGTCTCTTCAACAAATGGTGTTGGAAAAATTGGACAGAGACATGCAAAAAAAGAAAAAGAAACTAGACCACCAACTTATACCATATGCAAAAATAAACTCAAAATGGATAAAGGACTTAAACATATGATGGAAACAATAAAAATAATAGAGGAATACAAAGGCAACAAAATCTCAGATATATCCCGAAGGAACTTCTTCACTGATACTGTTTCTACGGCAATGGAAACTAAATAGAAAATAAACAAATGGGACTACATCAAAATAAAAAGCTTTTGCACACCAAAGGAAATCATCAATAAAACAAGAAGGAATCCCAATGTGTGGGAGAACATATTTGGCAATGATATGAACAATTAAGGTTTAATCTCCAACATTTAGAGAGAACTCATACAACTTAACAAAAAGAAGATAAACAACCCAATAAAAAAATAAGCAACTGATCTAAATAGACACATTTCAAAAGAAGACAGAAAGAAGGCCAAGAGACATATGAATACCTGCTCAAAGTCACTAATCATCAGAGAGATGCAAATCACAACAACAACGTGGTATCATCTCACACCTGTCAGAATGGCTATCATCAACAAATCAACAAATGACAAGTGTTGGCAAGGATGAGGAGAAAAAGGCGCCCTCATGCACTGCTGGTGGGAATGCAGACTGGTGCAGCCACTGTGGGGAACAGTATGGAGCTTCCTCAAAAAACTGAAAATTGAACTCTCATTTGACCCAGTTATCAAATGGATACAAAATATATCTCCACTTCTAGGAATATATCCAAAGAAACTGGAAACACCAATCAGAAATGATCTGTGCACCACTATGTTCATAGCAGCACAATTCACCATAGCTAAGATTTGGAAACAGCCTAAGTGCCCTTCAGCAGATATATGGATTAAAAATCTGTGGTATATCTACACAATGGAATACTACGCTGCAGTAAAAAAGAAGGAGTTCCTACCATTTTCAACAACATGGATGGAGATGGAGAGCATTATGCTAAGTGAAATATCATATGATCTCACTCACTTGTGGAATATAATGAACGGCATAGACTGATGAACAAGAACAGATCCAGAGACTGAGAAAGATCAATCAGAATGTCAAAACTCAGGGAAGGTGGGAGTTGGGGGAGTAAGAGGAAGAGATCAATCAAGGGACTTGTGTGCATGCATATGAGTCTAATCAATGGACAAAGATAAAAGGGGGATGGTGCATAAGTGGGGGGATGGGGGGTAATGAGGGAATAAGGACACATATTTAAAATATATATATATCCTATCCAATAAAAGAGTAATATCCAAATTGACTGTGCCTCCGATCAAGCCACACCCACCAGCCACACCCACCAGCCAATCAGGAAAAAATAAACCCCAACTAAGATGGCTGCAGCCACTGAGAGCAGAAGGGAGGTTTGGGTTTCCCCGGCAATGGAGGAAGCCAAGCTTTCTGCCTGCCCTTGCAGGCCTAGGCCTCCACTCAATGCTACAAAGTGTCAATTATAGAAGATACATCTCAACAGAAATGGTGGCAGCCATGGAGCTGGAGAGAGCAAAGGCTAGGGTTGACTGAGTGATGGAGAAAGCCAAGCTTCTGCAGCCCTAGCACCTAGGCCTCCACTCTAGGATACAAAGTTTCAATTATAGAAGGTAAATGTCCCAACAGAAATGGCTGTCGCCACTGAGTGAGCAAAAGACTTGGCTCCACTCCAGGCTACAAAGTTTCAATTGTAGAATATAAATTAATCCCAGATCCCAGGGCCTCCCCTTGGGTCACTGGAGGACATGGCTGTCCTGCAAACCACCACAGGCCCCTTGCCCAGGCCGCCCCACACCTCAAGGGAACCCCCACCCTGACCTGGGACACTCTTCAGGGTAAACCAGCTGGCCCCCACCCATCCTATCTAATAAAAGAGTAATTTGCAGATTGACCATCACTCCAACACACAAGAGGGCTGCCCCCATGTGGTCAAAAATCCTTCTCCCATGTGGACACAAGATGGCCACCACAAGATTGCCAGCCGGGGAGGGCTGTTGGGAGGTTCCAAGCCTGCAAGGGAGGGCAGTTGTGGGCCATCAGGCCAGCAGGGGAGGACAGTTGGGAAGGACCAGGCCTTCAAGGGAGGGCAGTTAGGGATGACCAGGCTGACAGAGGAGGAAAGTTGGGGGCAAAATGGCTGGCAGGGGAGCAGTGAAACATCAATTAGGCAGGCAGGGTAGTGGTTACGGGGTGATCAGGCTGGCAGGCACAAGCAGTTAGGGGCAATCAGGGAGGCAGGCAGATGAGCAGTTTGGAGCCAGCAGTCCTGGATTGTAAGAAGGATCACCCCATAGGATCGGGTCTAAATGGGCAGTCGGACATTCCTTGAGGGGTCCCAGATTGGAGAGGGTGCAGGCTGAGCTAAGGGACATCCCCCACCTCCTATGCATGAATTTTGTGCACCAGGCCTCTAGTATATAAATAAAATTAAAAAGGCAAAAAAAAAAAGAGAGATTTGCATTTAAATTAATGTCTGAAAGGTAAAATTTCAGTATGCATCTATTTGTTCATGGTAAGAAAGAATACATTTTGTGGTGTAACATGGGAGGTGTGGCAGTCACCCAGATGTGGCACCCTGATTCTCTTTCAGGAATGAATGCGCTGCCCATCTGGGGCAGGTGGTGAGTGTAGAGCCTCCAACCTGAGGCTCCTTCAGGGTCAGCTCCAGCTGTAGAGTGTGACCTCTTTATATAAGGTCCTGCCCTCCCTAGGTTATCTGTATCCAGTGATGTGCAAAGGATTTTGTGTGGAAATATAAAGACTCAGTCACTTGGGTCACATGATGAGACACTGACAGATAAGTTACCCTTAAAAGCTTACTTCAAGATGGCCAAGGTTTTGGTTGGCCTTTATCATGGCAGATCAATTTCTTTCCTCCTACCAATAATGAGCATCTGCACTGTGCTGGGAGAGGGAGAATCAAGAAGAGGAGGTGCTATGAAGAAAGTCAAGGTGTTAGAATTCTATATTCAAAACTCATTTGATGCCTAAGTATGAGAAACATATGATAAAGGATCACATTAGCCAAAAATTTGGCTCAGTGGATAGAGCATCGGCCTGCGGAGTGAAAGGTCTCACTCAGGTTTGATTCCAGTTAAAGGCATGTACCTTGGTTGCGGGCAAATCCCCAGTAGGGGGTATACAGGAGGCAGCTGATCGATGTTTCTCTCTCATAGGTTTTTCTAACTTTCTATTCCTCTCCGTAAAAAATAATTTTAAAAAGGATCACATTAAGAAACAGATAAAGGGCATGTACCTTGGTTGCGGGCAAATCCCCAGTAGGGGGTGCACAGAAGGCAGCTGATCGATGTTTCTCTCTCATAGATGTTTCTGACTTTCTATCCCTCTTCCTTCCTCTCTGTAAAAAATTTAAAAAAAAAGGATCACATTAAGAAACAGATAAAGCAGGACAATAAGGACATATTGGTGTTTTGAGGAAAGACCTAAATGTGGAGGACCCAAGAGACAAAGATTTTGTAATAGCTGAGATTCATCTGGGTGTCTTCAAGAAACATTAAGCTCACAATAGTCTCTGGTTGGCCTCCTTTCATTCTAAGTTTCTGTTTAGGATTCCTCCAACTAAATAGAAAAAGACAAATAATCCAATTTAAAATTGGTTACTTTAATCTTGTTTTAAAATAATTTAAATAAACATTTCTCCAAAGAAGCTATTCATGTGGCCTGTAAGCACATGAAACATGCTCAACATCTTTATCCATTTGAGAGATGCAAATGAAAACCAGGATGAGACACCACTCCATACTCACTAGGATGGCTATAACCAAGGAGGGGGAAGAAAAATTGAGTGTTGAGAAGAATGTGGGAAAACTGGAGCCCTCACACATTGCTAGCAGAAATGTAGAATGGTGCTTCCACTTTGGAAAACAGTTTGAAAGTTTTGAAGCAAGAAAAATATAGAGACACCATGCTTAACTTTATCATGACCCAGCAATTTTTCTTGATATATATCTAAGAAAAATTAAAACATACATTCACACAAAAACTTGTACATGGGTGTTCATAGCAGAATTATTCATATTAGTCAAAAGGTAGAAATAACCCAAAAGGCCATCTATTATATGTTCACACAATAGAATATTGTCCAGCAATTGAAAGGAATAAAATACTTAAACATGGTACAACAGGGGTAAACCTTGAAAACTTTATGCTAAATAAAAGGAGATAATCACCAGAGATCACATGTTGTATGGTTTCTTTCTATTAAAGTCCAGAATATGAAACACTATGGTGTCAGAATGTAGACCAGGCTGCCTAGAGCTGGCAAAGGCTAGGGGAAATGCAGAGTGAATGTTAATTGACAAAAGATTTTCGATGGGTTATGAAAATGTTTTAACCTTAGATTGCAGTGATGTTTACACAACTCTCTGCATACATTAAAACCATTTCATTTGGTGAATTTTATAATATATAACTTATATCTCAATAAAAATGTTTAGGGGAAAAAACAGACAAGGGCTTATGCACATTTGTCAGAAGATGGAGAGACTTTCAAAACTCATTGCACTTCTGAAATCTTTTGGAAACATTATGAATCCTTTATAAAATTTATGTATGCCTGTAATCAAAACATCCTGATGTATATATAAATCAAATATTTTAAAATTTAAGTGAAATTAGTTTGAGTAAACTCAAAATGAAGTTAGGTCTATCAGAGTGATATGATACCACTGCAGAGTTATTTGACTATCTCCATTTATCATGTTAAATTGC
Organism: Antrozous pallidus; assembly: GCA_027563665.1. Lineage (NCBI taxonomy): Eukaryota > Metazoa > Chordata > Mammalia > Chiroptera > Vespertilionidae > Antrozous > Antrozous pallidus. The sequence continues at coordinate 108,526,372 of CM050514.1, read as the reverse complement.
TATAGCTTCTTCTGAATTTCCTTTTAGGTATTCAAAATTATGCTGGCCAATATTTTAGTAGTAAAACATAATATCCAGCAGTTACAGTACTAGATGGATAAACATCTATTGTTCTTTAAACTGATGGTAATAGATATACCTCTATTAATATAATAATATCATTTCATAATGATTTGAATATACCAGCTGAATACCAAAAATAACCTTGATTTCTTGTTCAGTGTCCTTTTATACCTGGCCTGGAGTCTTGTATTTTCCTACCACTTCGATGACATCTTGAATATTCACATAATAAAAACTCAAGCACTCACTTTTAGTTATATATATCATATCATTTTTATCAACTGAAGTATATAATACAAGGTCATAATAAAAATTGCAGACTTATGCTAGTTAGTTCTCATTTCCCTTCACATATCAATACTGCTTTGTGCATGGAAGCCAGCACAAGGACATAGTGTAGACATATCACTGTTCCAACCTAACCACTACCTGAGATTTCTGATTCCCCCATGATCAGAGACATGGATTAATTTGAAATACTCAGTCATGGAACATGAGGGGACTGAAATTTCACTCACATTCTGCTCATGTGCCCTGACATGGGGATTTGTCTATTAAGAAGAGGCACCATTCAAATTGGCAGATGATTGGCATCTGTTCACAAGCTGTTTGTTTGTCCACTGCGTCAGGCTACAGTTGCTTCAATAGAGCACCGTTTATAATCATTTAAACTAGGCAATTTTGAACATTATAAAGATGGAACTCCTCTATTCCACCACTTAGTTAACAATGACCAAATCTTGGGGGATGTCTTTTCATTTCATATGAAGGCATGGGCAGCCAGCAGCCTTGAACATGCTGCTTCAATGACTGTTCACAAGGTACCTCTGACTGCATAAACCTTCCTCCACTTGTCTAATCCTACCTATCCCTTAAGTTTTTATCTCCTTGTGAAATCTTGCTCTGATTGACTTGGTGTACTCATCCCTCTCTCCTTGGAAAACCTAAAGCACTCAGTACCCATTCACTGGGTACTTTTGTAATGATATGCTAAGTTCTCTCCCATCCTTTCTTCTGTCTTCTCTCCCTCTTCTTTCCTTTCATCCCTTATTTCATTTCTCTCTTTTATCTCCTTGGTTTTTATTTCTCTCTCTTTTTTTCTACTCTAACTTTTACTTCCATGTAATAGATGTACTTCACTTTAGAAGTCAAATGGTATAACTCTTCTAACTAAAAAGAATAGTTCCCTACTTCCCACCTCCTAGTTCTATGTCTCAGAGCAATGACTTTCTATTGCTTTACCTGTCTTCTGCAATTTATCTCCATGTTTCCAAATAACTTGCTTAAATTGCTATTTTTGGACTTTCTTTTTCAAATCTATATATTGTCTGTTTACTCCCTTCTAAAAGAAAAAAACACTAGAGTTTATTAGTCTTATGTCAATGCCAATATACATACTTATTTCATGTTTCTATCATAGTTTAATTAGATTTTTAAAAATCATATTTATTACTTGCATTGTTATGTTTAAGTCAAATTTTTTCCACATTGTGTATTATAAAAATAACACTAGAGGACTGGTGCATGAAATTCATACACAGGGGTGTGTGTCCCTCAGCCCAACCTACACCCTCTCCAATCTGGGACTACTCAAGGGATGAACAACTGTCAGTTTAGGCCCAATCTTACTTGGATCGGGCCTAAACTAGCAGTTGTACATCCCTCTCACAACCCAGGACTGCCCACTCCCAACTGCTTGCTGGCCTGCCTTCCTGATTGTCCCTAACTGCTTCTGCCTGCCAGCCTGATCACCCCCTAACCAATCCCTTGCCAGCCTGATAGATGCCTTACTGCTCCCCTACCAGCCTGTTTGCCCTAACTGCCCTCCCCTGCAAGCCTGGTCACCCCTAACTGCCCTTCTATGTAGGCCTGGTCACCCCGAACTGCCCTTCTATGTAGGCCTGGTCACCCCGAACTGCCCTCCTTTAAAAGCCTGGTCCCCGCAACTGCTCCCCCCTGCAGTCCTGGGTCCTCCCCAACTGCCCTTACTTGCAGCTTGATAACTTCCAACTTCCCTTCTCTGCTGGCTTGGTCACACCTAACTGCCCTCCTCTGCTGGCCTGATTATCCACAACTGCCCTCCCTTGCAGGCCTGCTCTCTCACAACTTCCCTACCCTGCTGACCATCTTGTGGTTGCCATCTTGTGTCACATGGGGGTAATCATCTTTGACCACATGAGGGCTGCCATTTTGTGTATTGGGGTGATGGTTAATTTGCATATTACTTTTTTATTAGCTAGGATAGAGGCCTGGTGCATGGGTGGGAGTCACCTGGTTTGCCCTGAAGAGTGTCCCAGATTAGGATTGGGGTCCCTTGGATTGTGGGGGCCTGGACAAAGGGTCTGTGGTAGTTTGCAGGCTGGCCACACCCCTGGTGACCCAAGGGGGCGTCCTAGGATCTGGGATTTATTTATCTTCTATAATTGAAACTTTGTAACCTTGAGCCGTGGCCTGGGCCCACCAGGGCAGGTGGAAAGCTTGGCTTCCTCCATTGCCCGGGAAACCCAAGCCACCTGCTCTCTCCTTGGACACAGCTGTTTTTGTTGGGATTTATTTATCTTCTATAATTGAAACTTTGTAGCCTTGAGTGGAGACCTGGGATGGCCAGGGCAGGAAGAAAGCTTGGCTTTCTACATCACCTAGGAAACCCAAGCTTCCTGCTCTCTCCATGGCCACAGCCATCTTGGTTGGATTAATTTGCATACTTGCTCCTGATTCGCTGGTGGGTGTGGCTTGTGGATGCAGCAGAGGTATGGTCAATTTGCATGTTATTCTTTTATAAGATAGAATGCTTGCATTTCTTTTCTTGTATATAAGTAATGGTCAGTTTTCCTGGTTTTAATACTTGCCTCATTTATTTGCTTTTATCTATAATTAATGTATCCTTAACCTGACTGAATTCTGAACCCCTATAAAGGCAGTCAGGCATACTGGTTTTATGGCTTTTTTGGTGAAACCCCTCTGGAACCCTCTGCTTTCCCATTCTGATCTAGACTGCTTGCTCTGTTAGCCACAGGACAGTTATTTTTTGGGACATTCCTTCATCTTCATCTTGGGAATCCCCATATTTTTTCTCCCACATTGTATCCCAGTTCCTGAATTATTTGTTTTCCTCAATTTGTGCCCTTGATTGAAGCACATATGTCAGTATTCTTCCAAGAAAATGAGTGTGTCTGGAATGTATGTGTGTGTAGTGTAGTGGGTAGAGATAAAATCTATCTTAAAATTTTGTTGCTTGTCTGAAAATGTCTTCATTCTATCTTCATACTTGATTTAGCTTGGTATAAAATTCTATGTTGTGAATAATTTTCTCCTAAAATTGTGAAGGTTTTGCTCCATTGAATTTTAGCTTTCAGGGAGGCTAGTGTGATAAAATGTAAATTGATTTTTTTGAATATGTGCTCCAAACAATCAAGTTTTCACTATATGCAGCAACTATTTTAGAATCCATGTCTGGAGTTTTATCAAATTTTCTATTATTATTTCCTACCCTCTGTTTTCTCAATTTTTGGAGCTCTTATCTTCCAATTGAATACCCTAACTTGATCCTCTAATTTTCTTTCCATTACTCTTTTATTTAAGATACACTCTAACTTATTTTTTTGTTCTTGTTTAAAATGTAAAATCTTCTTTCTTAAATCTGATTATATATTTTTTTATGTTCTTGTTTCCTTTAAGGTTTTTTTTTTCTATTTTGGATTTCATATTTAAAACCCTTGCTTTTCTCAAAACACTGCCTATCACTCCATTTCAGAATAAAGTTCTAAAGAATTCAGAATAAGGTATTGGAGACCAGTGTTTGTTTATAGGCTATTACCGTGGTCTGCAAACTATGGCTCACGAGCCACATGCAGCTCTTTGGCCCCTTGAATGTGGCTCTTCCACAAAATACCACAGTCTGGGTGAGTCTATTTTGAAGAAGTGGCATTAGAAGAAATTTAAGTTTAAAAAATTAGGCTCTCAAAAGAAATTTCAATTTCAATTGTTGGCTCTGTTGAATAATGAGTTTGCCGACCACTGGACTAGTAAATTCAATTAAATTTGGTTCTCCTTTCTCCTCCAAGTAGAATATAAATCTGGTAGCTTGCAATCTGGGACCTCTGGTGAAGGAAGAAAGGGTGGCCCAAGCATCTCACCATTTAGAATGTAGACAACCACATAATGCCTTCATTTTCAGGGCAGGCTTCCCTTCCATGATCAGTGTATCTGGTGTCCACTAGTTTGGAGCTTCACTTTAATGGGACTCTTAGTAGTAACCTCATGAGTTTCTTATCGAGTCAGGTAAAGGATGCTGACGTGCTGTATGAATGAAAAAACACATTAGGGAATGTGAATATTTCCTACAATGTTTCAATTAATCCATCTGAGGTCAGGCACCTTCCCACTTCCTCCTTCTGAGCTGTCTGGTGTCTCCAGTGCCAGAGCCTTTTCAGGTTTCGGAGGTTAATCTTGGCTTTTCTCCATCAGATATGTAAATTTCCAGAACCCCCAACCCATGTAAGTTACCAGTGGCCCATGACTCATCTTTTTTGTTTGTTCCTCTACCCTTTATTCTTGTCATTTGGTGACTTTGGGGAAATAAGCATATGTATTCAATCTGACACATTTAATCAAAATCTGTTTTATTGTTTCTTTTAGCCATTTGCTCTTTGATCAAAATATTTTCTCCTCCCCTCACTTTATTCTTCCCAGTCTCCAATTACCCTGGAAGAGTGGCTGTGGTCTGCTTCATGTATGAGAAATGAGTAGAAAAGTCATGGCAGGTCTGGTTTCCAAGATCTAAACGAATGAGGAAAAAATTATGAAAGGTGCCCTGACCACAGGGACATAAATCCATTCTCAGCCTAGACCCATGACAGTGAACCTATGACATGTGTGTCAGCACTGACATGAGTAGCCATTTTCGATGACACGTAGCTGCATGCGATCACATAAGAAGTATGGGGCCACATGCCGAGGATGAAACATTTGCTGAAGTGTAGTGTAGACACTCTGTGCTGGAGGTCTGTAGGCCAAAACAACAGAAGTCTAGCACAGAGTGTCTAGTTCTGGGACTTTTGTTTGGGCCATTGAGGTATCTTTGACCTCACTTCCACCGGCAGAGCAGGGAGTAGCAGATCTGGGGGCCCTGTGATCGCCATTACCAGCAACCACATAACTACAGCAACCATCATCTAATCTACTATTCTGGGGTGTCGTGGATTTCTAATTTACCATCATTACTGAGATAAGTGAGGGGGAGGCTGAGAGAGGCGAGGACCTTTGCTATGGGTGTGGCGGCAGCCATCTTAATTTATATAAGAAACATCATTTTGCAACATAGTGCAGACTCCATTTCACCACTATTACTGTTGTGCATCCTTATTAACCCCTATTTCTGCTTATTAAACCTGCCCTCTCCTAAAAGAAAGTTCCATGTGCCATCTTGTGGTCAGTTAGGCTAGTTAACCCTTAATTGCCTGCAGGCTATCTATAATTCTATCTTCTGTCACAGCCCCCCCCCCCCCCCCGCCCCCCCCCCCCCCACCCCACCCCTAAAGGAGAACCCCCCCCAAAAAACAAAAAAAAACTAAGGTCAAGTAAAGGAAGTGGTAGTAGCAGTAGCCAACACTTTCAAGAGAAATGGACCAAGATGTATGTCATTATAGAAAAAGAATGGCAGATCATTTTGGGTTCTATGTACTGAAACGTTAGTAAGCAGAACATGGAATATAAATAGATATTTTGAAACTAATCATTCCCAGCGCTTGAAAAAAAGTGAGAATGAAAGGAAGGAATACATTTCCAGGCAGCTACATCTTTATAAGAGACAATCTAATTTATCCTTAAATTTATGAAAGGCTCTACAAATTGAACATCTGCAAGTTTGAGCATTGCTCACTCCATAGCTCAGCATGGAAAAGCATTCAGTGAGGGAGAATTTATTTCCTAAGATGTGCCACAGTTCTATTTCACGATTTGCAGAATAAAGATGCAATTATTAAGAGAATATCTGTTACCACTCATTAGAAATATCATAAAAGCCAAACAATGAGACTGAACACAAACATTCAGCATCAATTAAAGAGAGACATAAGTAATTGTAAACATTTTTCGATCACTCTTGAGAAAACTACTGATTTCACATCACATGGTCAGTTGGCCATTATTGGTCAATATTCTGATGGTCTCACAATGAGAGAAGAGTTGATAAAGTTAATATCAGTGCCAACAAGTACATCTGGAAGCAAAATATGTAAGATTGTTATACAAACATTCCATGATCTAAGCATTGATATCTCTAAAGTTGTGTTAATGACGACAGATGGAGCACCAAACATGGTGGGGAAAAAGTCAGATTTGTCAAATGGTTTATAGAAGCTATTGGACATCCAATTGTGCCTTTTCATTGTATTATCCATCAGGAGGTTTTATGTGCCAAGGCAGGAGGCACTGACTTAAACGACCTAATGTCAGTTGTTACTAAAATAGTTAATTTAATACCTGTTTGCCCCCTTCACAAGCAAGAATTTTCTGCACTTTTACTGGAGGTTGATTTCACCTACAGTGGACTGCTGATGTACAATAATGTAAGATGGCTGAGCCCAGGAAAAGTTCTTGAGCACTTTGTGGAGTACTTAGAAGAAATTAAGTTATTTCTTAAGGATAAGGATCTGAGAAACTTTTCTCAGCTCAATGATGATTAGTGGGTCAACACCCCGATATTTTTTACAGATCTCTCTGTTCATATTAATGAACTGAACTTAAAGTTACAAGTTTTGGAAAAAGTAGTGACATTATGTTTGGATACATAAAAGTTTTTGAAAGTAAACTTAAAATTTTCAAGCGAGATTTAGAAACTAAAACTTAGAAGTATTTTCCTCGAGTAACAAAGTATTTTGAGAAGGCCAGTGCAGCTGTACAAAATAAAATGGAACCCTTGCATGTAAAGTACCAGAATGTTTTAGACCCGTTACTTGACCAGTTCAGTGATAGATTTAATCAATTTAGAAGCCTAGAACAGACCATAAAAATAAGTATCCTGATGTAGTAGTCTACAGTAGTTTATTATTAAATGGTTTCCAATGGATGCAAATTGATGATTTGGAGATGCTACTTACAAAATTTCAAGACAGCATATGGGCTCAGGTGTTTGTTGACTTGAGGTCAAAACTTGAGAATCTGGAAAGGTGCTGCTTGGAGGATCAAGAAGAGTACCACTATGAACAGGAAATTTGGAGTGCCTGGACCCAATTACCAGACACTTTTAGCATCCTGAAAAATATAGCAATGGCTTTACTCACAATTTTTTCCTCTATGTACTTCTGTGAGACTTTATTCTCATTAAATAATATCAAAACCAACAAAAGAAACACATTTACAGGAGAGAACCAAGATGGCGGCATAGGTAAAACAACTATCTTGCCATCATACACAGGAATTTTAAAACTACAACTTAATGAAACAACAGAAACCGTCCAGAATCACCAGAAAGCTGGCTGAGTGAAAATTCCACAAATAAAAGTGAAGATAAGACACAATGACTCGGAGGAGCGGTGGCGGACAGCATTGAAGATTTGCACGTAGTGAGGTTTGGAGCGCGCACCAGCGGATAGGTCAGGCGGCTGAAAACCGGCCAGTTTTCTCGAAAGGGGAGACAAAGACGTTCCACTGGACTGATTCTCCAGCTCTGGGTGAAGTCCAGGGAACCCACTATCACACGGGGTATAAACTGGACAGTGGGAGGGCATGCGGAAGCTCGGGTGCTGCAGGGGTCTGCCGGCTTGTGGAGAAGGCGAGCTTGCACGTGAACTTGGGAACAGCACAGCTGCCTGACCTAGTAGAGAGCGCCCGCAACTTGCTCTCCCATTCGGAAAACCATCAGACTGCTTTGTGTTACGACCCTGGGTGAGACGTTGGGTGTGCAGACTCATCTGGGGAGAGTCTAAATTCCCCGGCAGCCGGTGGAGCTCCACAGCAGCTCTCTCCACATAGGGCAAAGCTAACGCTGTCTGCTTGGTCCAGAGACTCCGCCCTTCCAACCTGAGCACAGCTGAACTTCACAGACAATTGGCCTGGAGGTCAACCCTTCCAAGTGCTAACAACTATTAAGCTGAGCTTAACTTCAGCAAGACTGTGCAACCCATATCCACCTCAGGTAACTGGGGAGGCTGAGCCACTGTCCCTAGTAGGACATCTACCACAAAAAGCTAATTGACCAACTCAGGGAAGCAGCCACCATGCAGAGACATGGAAAGAAATCAGATGTGAAAGAAATGGAGGAAAAAAAACGACTGGACGTGGAATTCAAAACCATGGTTATAGGGCTTCTCAAGAGAAGGTCAAGACCTATAAGAAAATAAGCAAGATCAACAAGGAAATGAATGAGTCCTACAAGGAAATGAATGAGACCCTCAAGGATATGAACGAGACCTGCAAGGAAATGATCAAGACCAACGTGGAAATGAATGAGTCCTACAAGGAAATGAACAAGACCCTCAAGGATATGAAGGAGACTCTCAAGGATATGAAAAAGGACCAACCAGAAATTAAGCATACACTGACTGAAATAAAAATATTATAGAAAGACCTAAAAGTGCTCTGGAGCACCCCAAGAACCAAGATAGAGATTTGAAATACAAAGAGGTAAAATCCACTCAGCTGAAAAAGCAAGAAACCAAAAGAATCCAAAAAATTGAGATAGTGTAAGGGGCCTCTGGGACAACCTCAAGCATACCAACATCTGAATTATAGGGGTGCCAGAAAAAGAGAGAGAGCAAGACAATGAAAACCTATTTGAAGAAATAGTGACCGAAAACTTTCCACACCTGGTGAACGAAATTGACTTAGGAGTCCAAGAAGTGCACCGAACCCCAATATGTAGGAACCCTAAGAGGACTACACCAAGGCACATCATAATTAAAATGCCAAGAGCAAAAGACAAAGAGAGAATATTAAAAGCAGCAAGAGAAAAACAGTTAATTACTTATAAGGGAGCACCCATACGATTGTCAGCAGATTTCTCAACAGAAATGATGCAGGCCAGATGGAGTGGCAAGAAATATTTAAAGTGATAAATAGCAAGAATCTACAACCAAGATTACTCTATCCAGCAAAGTTATCATGCAGAATTGAAGGTCAGATAAAGTACTTCACAGATAAGAAAAAGCTAAAGGAGTTCATCACCACCAAACCAATATTATATGAAATCCTGAAAGATATTCTTTAAGAAGAGGAAGAAGAAAAAGATAAAAGTGTAAATTAGGAAAAACAAATACACATCTATCAACAAATGAATCTAAAAATCAAGTGAATTAATAAGCTGATGAACAGGATAAACTGGTGGATGTAACAGAATCATGGACATAGAGAGGGAATGGACTGACAATTCTTGGGTAGAAAGGGGTGTGGGAAGTGCAGCAAGAGACTGGACAAAAATCATGCAACTATGGTAGAGGACAGTGGAGGGGTGTGAGGGCGGAGGGTGGGATGGGTACCAGGTGGAGGGGAGCTATAGGGGGAAAAAATGGGAACAATGTAATTAATAAAATGAACAATAAAGATTAAAAAAATGAAACACATTGACAGATGAAGTTAGTAGTGCTTGCTTGGGCTTGAAGTGTATAAAATACCAACCTTCAATTGGAGGTTTAGCCAATGAAATTCAGCAACAAAAAAGTCACTAATAGGCAGAATAGTTAATGAATTCCCCTCCTCCTCACTTATCTTAGTTCACAACACCCCACACAAGTTAAATAATATCAAGGCCAACAAAAGAAACTGACTGACAGATGAACAAAGAAGTCACTAAGCAGGTAATTTAAATAATTAGTTTTTTGTTTATTAAATACAGTTATATATTACAATTATACATTTTTGTTATTTAAACTATAAATGTCGTGAAATTATGGTTTTTTTCTCAAAGTGACACACTATCCGAGTTATGCTTGGTTTTTGGCAAATTTTGAGACACCAAGCTCAAAAGTTTGCCCATCCCTGGCCTAGACTAAAGGTATGAATCTCACTCAGAGGATACTGGATGGAGCTGAAGATGGAAGGCAGCTGGTCAGCACTATGAGTCAAGACTTTCTGAAAAGAAAAAGATGGGTCTTGTAGGGATTGCCTGTACCTGGTCAGGATAGCATCTTGGAAGCTGAGCAAATCCAAAGGTGGTCATAGTCACTAGTCCTGGCTTCACCTTGAGTGGACATGTAGGTAAGACACTTGGAAAAGCAAAAAGTATAAATAGTCTGAAAAATGGCTGTACTCATATCATAGCTTCATGGCTTGTTAGTTTCTTGGCTTCTGCAAAACTTGTTTAATTCTCATTTTTTCAACTGTAAAATGAGATCATTAGCCATACTTTGCTGTGAAGATTAAATATGATAATATACATAAAAGTCTTAAAATAGTTTCACGTATTTAGTAATGACTCATTAAAGGAACTGGGATGGGGAAGGCTAGTCCAATCATGCTTCCTGTATGAAACAGTAGGTGCTCAGCAAGTCTTTTTCTAAACTAGATTAGTGAAATACATCTAGGGACAATCATGTGGGGCTACTTTTGTTTCTGAATTTTATGGTCAGTTTCTGTACTTGACAAAAGAATGTTCAAGGAATGCTTTCCACAGTTGCTTTGAGTTGGAATAGTTAGACTCATAACACTCCAATCAGAGACGTACAATTTTAACACCAACAGATAGAAAAATCATAACTGATTAACCAAGAGCTACGTTTTGTTTGGTCCAGTAACAACTCTGCCCAGGCACTTCTGCAGAGTCCTTCAGGACTCTGACTGATCAGCAAGGACTCAAATAGCTGGTAATTTCTAATTTATAAACACTGCTTGACGTAGGCAGTTGGGCACTCTGCCACCCTGCCATGGCCTGAAATGGCCCAACCACTTTTTAGTGCACTAAAGCAATTTCAAGTGACTTAATATCTCTTTACCTTCTTCTCTGCTGGGGTCCACAGACACCATTGAATGAAAATGTCTTCCAGTGGCCTCAGGACAAAGGGCTCAGCTTATAGCTTTGTGGGGTTTCCAGCTGAACAATGAGTATATTGTGAAGGTCCCATCTGTCAAAGTAATTTGAGTATAAAGAGGGAAATAATACAATTAAGCCTCTGAGATGTGTACATTTATCTTTGGTTTTAAAAAACTGATGTTCATTTGGCAATAATTTCTTTTGCAAAGAAGTAAAAAGTTGGCATTCTTTCATACAAATTGAGATCTTGTCTAAAATGAGTCTCTGGATACAAAGATAAAAATATGAAAAAAGCACCTAGTACTTACTGGGGGGGAAACAGATTCTGCTTGTAAACTAAGTGTTGCAATAAGACAGGTATTAACTAGCTTGAGTTAAACACAATTTTAAGTGTTAAAAACAATGAAACATTTCCCCTTGCTGATAGCATGAGAAGGCTACACATGAGATTAGTGAAGAACCAAAGTAATGCTTGATGGTGAAAGAATGCTGTACTCTCTGGTCACTGTGACCCCTGGCAGGGTCACCACTAGAATTTGGATTCCAATGGGAACCTCAGCAGTTTCATTCTCTACTCAAGGGCTCATTCAGGATCTAAATTCTCACTTTCAACCTACTAGACAGCTATACTCACCTCCTGGGCTCCGCTGTACGAGTCTGATGGGATATGCCTCTGTCTGTCTGATGTCTTCTTTCTGGTCACCCCTGTCATCACCTCCTGTCATCATCCATCTATGCAGCAGCTACACATAACACCCACTTCAGAGCAACCATCCTCCTTCTGTGACCTAAGCCCAGGTTGCCACACTCAGGGAGCCATCCCTAGACACTACCGGGGTGTGGTCACATGATACTGGTTGTGATGTATCTGCCCTGGTTTTCATTGCATTAGCAGGAATCATTACCCTTTCTGTAGTAGAACTCTACCTCCTCTTCTATCTTCACCATTCCTTTAGACAAAGCCAACAAAATACCATCCAGGTGCTATGATCTCTTCTTGCCTCTCTGATGAATGAATTATTTGGTATTCAGGACACCTACAACCTTGTCTGGATCTGCAAGGACATTGAATGAAAGGCAGACACCCAGACATATCTTAGTAACTCTGAGTGCCATTAGACTGGTATCCTTCCTGAAGAAGTTACCTTTGATCTAAGGCTCAATATTTTTTGTCTAGACAAAATCCTGATGTGTTTTAATGGATCTGGCCTTAAAAGAATCTCAGTTCCAAAAAAGAGCACCACCCCAGGACCAACTTTAAAAAATGTGTGTTCTAAAACCCAAATGGAGATTTTGGGTGATGTTTTGTCTGACTAACATGATGGTATGAAAGGAAAGGATTTGTCTAGCCCTAGTCACATGTGTAACATTCTCGCATTTAAAATCTCGGTTAACATTTACTGAGGTCCTGGTAGACTCTCCCTGCATGAGTCACTAAGGCTTCTGATTTTGAATAAGGTAGGAAATTCCTTCCCAGCAATGGTATCCTGAGGAAACAACACTGGCCAAAGTCAATTACCTAAGCCTGGAGCAAAACTTTTCATGACCAAGACTGCCTTTGGCCATCTAGACTGCTACTTCTTAGAAGAGCTACAGCAGACTTTGAAACTCAGGTTTTACGGGATCAGTCCAATGGTTTAAAGCTGTGATGGCGAACCTATGATACACGTGTCAGCACTGACTGACATGCGTAGCCATTTTCGATGACACACGGCCACATGCAGTCACATACAGAGAAGCATGAGGCTGCATGCCGAGAAGGACGTTTCATCCTCAGCTACTGCATGGCCAGGTGCAGTAGCTAAGGATGAAACATTGCAGGTAAGTTAAATAATTAGTTTTTGGTTTATTAAATACAGTTATATATTACAATTATACATTTTTGTTATTTAAACTATAAATATCGCAAAGTTATGTTTTTTTTTTCTCAAAGTGACACACCACCCAAGTTATGCTCGTTTTTTTGGCACACGAAGCTCAAAAGATTGCCCATCACTGGTTTAAAGCATTTCACTTGTCCATCAGGTAAGTTAGAAGCAGCCAACTAGAAAAATATTGTGTCATTCATTCAGAACAATGCAGTTACTTCAATCCAAAAATATTCTGTCCCTACAAATTAAAGTAATAATTAATGAAATCACTCAGTAAAAGCAACTGACCATTAGGCTCTGTCCTCAGCCTTTTAAATGAAACTGATTTACTTTCTCAGCATGATGTAGAGAACATGGCATCCAAACTGTGAGGATCAGACTCATGTCAGATATTTGCTTATCTCTAGGTTTTCCCACTTGACTTGTTATTTTTAGCTCTTCAGTCTTCTGCTACTTGGGGATCCCAAAATCTTACTTTAAACTCTCTTTGTATTTTAGCTCCACACTGGAACCTCTTTAGTATTCTCTAACTTCAAGTTTTTGTTAGATGCTTGGTATTTCAGCAAGTTTTGGCTCCATGGGGCATCATCTTTCATTCCCACCCTGAAATCATGGGTAGGTCGGCTCCCTTAAGTTCTTTTTTTCTTGCTAGAGAAGGATGATTATACATTAACTGCTTAATAAAATGTTGCAATGTAAATTATCATAATGTGGTTGTTTTTAAATTTTTTCTCTAATTGTATCCCTTCCAACCCTCCTTCCCCAAGCACCCAGGCTATAAGCCAACCTCACTTTAGTTTGGAGACTGCATTACATGTCCTGTTGCAGTCTCTTACCTATATACTCACATCCACACCTGTCATGCTACAGGCCCTGAATTAAGCAAACACACACTCAAAAGTATCACTCTGTCTTTCATCTCTAATTCCTACTTGCACTGCATTGTCTTTGCCATGTCTGGATTCTATAATTCATGGCCACCATTTTTTCTCCAGGACAGGTTAATTAAGTCACTTCTCACTTCTGCCAGTCTCTCCCAACTGATTACCCAACTATCTTTACTCAGCACTGAATTTTGAAACAATCTTGAGAGCTAACGCTGACTATTAAGTGTTTGCTCTAGAAGACAAAATTAGGACAGATAAGGCAAAATTATAGCAATAGATGTGGTGTATTAATATACGGGAAACCTAGCCCTGTACACTATCTTGCAATGAAGCTGGCTGTTGCAAAAGCCATGAACTGAACACCAATGAATATATTTGAGACAAGGCTGAATGACTAACATGATAAAAAGATACTTTCATTGGAAAGAGATATACTAAAGAATATCAAAGAGTCTTCTTACCTCAAAATTATATAAAAACAATACATTTATTTATATGTAGCATCATTAAATTCCATTTGTCTGAGGCATCAAAAACTGTGAGTGAATATACTAAGTGAGGTGAGGGGGCAGAGCCTTGAGAAGGACATGTTAAGGAAGTAAGATTGGTTCTGCCAGCATGGGGAATCACCATAGCCAGCAGGAAAAGAGAACTGTTGAAGTGTGGTACTTAGAGTGCTCTGCTTCCACCTTCTCAAGCCAAGTCTTTGTTATTCTTATCTCAGCCTGAACTCTTCTTTAAAATAAGGCCACGTTTTGAGGTCCTGGCAAATGTCTTGCTACTTAAAATTGCTAATGATAACAGTAATTAATTAGATAAGAGCTTTTGGCAACTTTTAACCTCTGAAAGTGTTTCCTGACAATAACTATTGATGGTATTAACTGATATCATGAAAATAAGGAACAATTTCTATAACTCTGTTTAACAGGACATGTCTCTGGTCTCTAACATCTTTACTGGTTCATCACAATTTAATAGAGAAGAGAAGTGGCTATCTTGGCAATGACCCATAGTATTTTGCTGCATTTGATCTGTGTTTTTATGAAAATAATTTATATTTGAAACATTTTTTATACAACACTATTTCTTCTGTTTATTTCACATAATAGCACACTTCAGTGTATGTTTAAAATTAGTATATGGTGAATGATTTTCTTTTTTCTTTTTAACAGTTGAGAATATATGTATGTATTGGCATGTATGTATTTGTGTGTATTTTAAGGATTTCTTTAAGTTTCTTCAACTTATATCATGTTTTTGTGTAACTTAAAATCATTAATAATATTCTTGCATCATGTTAAGTAGTTCAGATAAAATGCAAAAGCAAGAAATTGCACCTGATACTTGAAAGTCACTATTCCTGACAGCACTTTATCATTTCTCATGCTCATATTGGCTTTTCTCCCGGCTCATCCATTCCTTAATGTAAGTGTTATAAATTGCTCTAAAGTGCCATAAAGCATAATAAACATAAATCAATATTTTTTGTTAAGAACTGGAAAATGCTGATCCAGCATTGGTTGATTACAGATGTCCTAAACCCAACATGTCTCTTGGTTATTTATCTGACCAAGAACATTTACATACTGGAGAATACCTCTCTTTGCTTTTCTCTCTGACCATCCCCTGGCTCCTTGCTGTGACACCTCCGGAAAGCGTGTAGGGAAGACATCGTCCAGCAGTCTTAGACAAACTCCATTCTTTTTCCTTTTGGCCTCTGATCTTGGCAACTTTAGGAGAGTGGAGACATGCTCAGACAGAGTTAGACCACAGATCAGCAATATGTCAAGCCTGTCAGGAAAATTCCAGTTTGTCATGGGGGAAAAAGCTTCATTTTCTTTCGAGATTCTATGAATTAAGCAAAATCTCACTTATTTCCTTCTGGCTTGCAAATGTGATATCTGATCTAAATAGAATACCTGTAGGCAGCTTAATAGCAAACCAACCCATTTGAATTTCTCCAATCTTTGGAATTTTTTAATATGATCATATGCTGCACCCTTGGATATAAAACCGTGTACCAACCTCTGGAAATGACAGCTTGCCACCCCCTCTCCCCCAGCTAAGTGATGCTGTTTATGTGGCATTGTTGTTATTTATTCATCCCAAAGGGAATGATTGAATGGGTTTGTGGTCTCTCTCAAGAAATTGCAGAGCTGTATAATATGAAATCTGCAAGCTCAGATGATCATCTTTCTTGAGGATATTTTAAAAGATGACTCTGGGATTGCTTTAAGAGGTTGATAGAAATTAAAAGCAGTTTTATGAGGCTTATTGACTCACAACCCACTTTTCATACTAATTGCGATCCAGCATGCACAGAGAGAAGACTGCCTTTTCCCCAAAACTCATGCCCCTCCAACCAAAAGTAACACCCTACACACCCAACTTTAGAGTATCTGCAAGCAGATTTCTCCCCAGGAAGAGGCACCTGCCTCTATTGTGTATCATGGGGATGAGACTGGAGAGAATTAGATGGACTCCATTCCCCTAATCATCTCCGTTCCACTTGCCCCAGGCTGAAAAACTGCCATTAGTCATTCATTTCTTTGAATTCTGGAAACTTGGGGTTAATAGAGAAACAAACATAAATGATCTCTAAATACAGAGTATTCCAAAATAGTGTATACACACTTAGAATAATTGCCAGGACTGACCAGCAGCCCTTGAACAATGGATGAACAGATTATGTAGACACATTTTTACAGTAAAAGAGAGGACTCTAGTGGCCAGAGCAGCCTCTATTGCCTACCTTGTTAGGCTTTTATTGGAATTTTTATCTTTAGATACAATCAGTAGGGTGAGTAATCTTGGGAGGACACATGTGTTTACACTGCCCTCTGGCAAGGGCATCCAGGGATTTAGCATAAGAATTCCAGTAAACACTTGGGGTCTGCACATACACAGACTTGTTTGGAAAGGGCAAGGAATAATTAAGGGCACCACCTTCAAAACTCCCCTAAAGTCTCCCCAAAATCAGAATTTCAATAAACAGGGCAGGTGGCCTTCCACACACTTCCCTTTTATCAGAATGTCCTCCTTACAACTTTCCATCCAAGTCTCTTGTGCTCCCCAACAAATAATTATTAATTTCAATGGGTTAAATTGGAAAAGAAAGGCACATCAATTGAAATATTATCTGTTAAAGTGTGTACATACAAATAATACATATAACATATAAAATATGTGTTAGACAAATGTTTATGTTATGAGTAAAATTTCTGGTCAATGGTAGGCTATTAGTAGTTAAGTTTTGGGGAAGTCAAAAGTTATGCTTAGATTTTCTGTGGTGGGATCAGTATTTATAACCTCTGTGTTAGTCAAGGGTCAAATATATTAACATATGCATTGCTCTATGTCTTCTTTTATCTATTTCAAGCATTCTAGAGATAGTTTCATACGATTATATAAAGAACTGCTCTATTCTTTTATACTGCTGTATAATATTCCACTGTGTAAATATGCTATGGTTAATTTAACTAGTTCATTACTGATAGAACTTGAAGTGTTTTGAATTTTTGATATTTACAGTTTTTAATGTATAATTTTATGTACTTTTAATTCATATGTGCAGTCCCCAAAATTTGGATTGTTGGAATCAAAGAGTGATTACATTTGTATCTTTGAAACCATTCCAAATTCCCCTCCACCAGGATTGTACCTACCACCAACAATGTTATGAGGCTGCTTAGTTGTTCAAATATTCACCAAAATGTGTGCTAAATTTTGTTTTTGCCAATCGCATTAGCAAAAAAAAAAAATGCTATCAACACATTTTTATTTGTTTTAAGCTTATTATGAGTACAGTTTGGCATTTTTTTTATATACAGGTGTCTCAAAAAGTGTGTATACACTTTACTAGATGATAGCTCAATTTATGTGCCTTTCTTTTTAAATTTAACCCACTGGAATTAATAATGATTCAAAGTGTGCATACACTTTTTGTGATATTCTGTATTTAGAAATCATTTATATTTGTTTCTCTATTAATCCCAAGTTTCCAGAATTCAAAGAAACGAATGACTAATGGCAGTTTTTCAGCCTGGGGCAAGTGGAAGGGAGATGATTAGGAGAATGGAGTCCATCTAATTCTCTCCAGTCTCATCCCCATGATACACAAAAAAGGCAGGTGCCTCTTCCTGGGGAGAAATCTGCTTGCAAGCATCCTAAAGTTGGGTGTGTAGGGTATTACTTTTGGTTGGAGGGGCATGAATTTTGGGGAAAAGGCAGTCTTCTCTTTGTAGTCTTACAATAAAATAAATTAGAGAAAAGAAAGTGATAAGAAAAAGCTAAGGAAGAGGAAATACATATGCAGTTATTTATAAAAAAAAAAGTCTATGTACAAATGGACTCACACAGTTCAAACCTGTGTTCCAGGGTAAACTGTGTGTTTATACAGAAAGGGGGAATAATAATTAATTTTTATTTTTGCTTGGTATTTGCATAAAATATATTGAAAAGTTACTCGAGGAAATAATAGTGGTTATCTGCAGAAAGTGGTGAAAGAAACAAGATGGATGGGATCAGAGGAAAGAGTAAAGAGTCTCATTTTTTGATGCTTTTATTTTTTCACAATGTGAATGTATAGCCTATTATAAAGTTTAAATTGGGTGTTATTTATATATCTATTTATTTATTATGTAAAGAAATTTTTATTTTTTATTTTACTTTTATTTTAAATTTTTTGCTGTTTAAAATATTACATAAGTCCTTTCCCCGCATTGACCTGTCCCCCAAAACTCCCACCCCCAGCATATGCCCTCATAACCACCCATGTTGGTTATACTCATATGCATATGCATGAATACAAGTCCTTTAGTTGATTTCATATGCCCTCACCCCCTGACTGTCCCCATAGGTTAGACAGTCTGTTTGATGGCTCTATGACTCTGGTTCTATTTTTGTTCATCAGTTTATGTTGTACATTATATTTCACAAATGAGTGAGATCAGGTAATATTTATCTTTCTCTGACTGGCTTATTTGGCTTAGCATAATGCTCTCCAGTTCCATTCATGCTGTTGTAAAGGGTAAGAATTCCTTTTTTTTTTTTACAGCAGCATAGTATTCCATTGTTTAGATATACCCGTTTTCTAATCTACTCATCTGTTGATGGGCAGTAAGATTATTTCCAAATTTTAGTTATTGTAAATTGTGCTGCTATGAACATAGGTGTGCATATATCCTTCCTGATTGGTCTTTCTATTTTCTTGAGATATATTCCTAGAAGTGGGATTATTGGGTCAAATAGAAGTTCCATTTAAAAAAATTTTTTTTTAGGAAACCCCATACTGTTTTCCATAGTGACTGCACCAGGCTGCATTCTAACCATCAGTGCAAGAGGGTTCCTTTTTCTCCACATCCTCACCAAATTTGTTGTTTGTTGATGATAGCTATTCTGACAGGTGTGAGATGGTACCTCATACTTGTTTGGATTTGCCTCTCTCAGATGATTAGTGACTTTCAGCAAGTTTTCATATGTCCCTTGGCTTTCTGTATGTCTTCCTTGAAAAAATCTAAATTTAGGTTCTTTGCCCATTTTTTTATTGGATTATTTAATCTTCCTTTTGTTAAGTTGCATGAGTTCCCTATAAATGTTTTAGATTAAATCCTTATCAGACATAACATTGGCAAATATGTTCTCCCATGCAGTGGGCTTTCTTGTTGTTTTGATGGTTTCTTTTGCCATGCAGAAGCTTTTTATTTTGATGTAGTCCCATTTGTTTATTTTCTCCTTAGTTTCCATTGTGCTAGGAACTATGTCAGTAAAGATATTGCTACAAAGAATGTCTGTTATTTTGCTGTCTATCGCTTCTTCTAGGATTTTTATAGTTTCCAATCTTATGTTTAAGTCCTTTATCCATTTTGAATTTATTTTTGTGTATAGTGTAAGTTGGTGGTCTAGTTTCATTTTTTTGCATATATTTGTCCAATTTTCCCAACACCATTTATTGAAGAGATTGCTTGACTCCATTGTATGCTCTTGCCGCCTTTGTCAACTATTAATTGAGCATAGTGGCTTGGGTTGATCTCTGGGTTCTCTGTTCTCTAACATTGGTCTATAAGTCTGTTCTTGTGCCAGTATCAGTCAGTTTTGAGAACAGTGGTTTTGTATAATAGCTTGATATCTGGTATTATGATTCCCCCAACTTTGTTCTTCTATTTCAGGATTGCTGCAGCTATTTAGGGCCTTTTTTAAAAAAAATTCCATATGAATTTTTTGAGAGTTTGTTTTAGGTCTTTGAAGTATGACATTGGCATTTTAATGAGGATTGCATTGAATCTATAGATTGCTTTGGGTAGTAAGACATTATAATGATGTTGAGTCTACCAATCCATGAACACAGTATATTCTTCCATTTGTTTATGTCTTCTTCTATCTTTTCTTTTGCATCTTGTAATTTTTTGAGTACCAGTCCTTTACCTCCTTAGTTAAATTTATTCCTAGGTATCTTAATTTTTTGTTGCAATTGTAAATGAGAATGTTTTTTAGTTTCTCTTTCTGTGAATTCATTATTGGTGTATAAAAAAGCCATAGATTTCTGGGTGTTAATTTAATACCATGCTGTATTACTGAATTCATCTAACAGTTTTTTAATGGAGTATTTAGGGTTTTCTATGTACAATACCATGTCATCTACAAATAATGACAATTTTACTTCTTTTCCAATTTGGATGGCTTTTATTTCTTCTTTTTATCTGATCATTATGGCTGGCATTTCCAATACTATGTCAAACAGGAGTGGTGAAAGTCGGCATCTCTGTCTTGTTCCTCTTTTTAACAGTTTAGTTTTTCCCCCTTGATTATGATGTTGGTTGTAGATTTTTCATATACGTCTTTTATTGTGTTGAGGTATGATCCCTCTATTCCCACTTTGCTGAGAGTTTTTATCAGAAAAGGGTGTTGGATTTTGTTAAATGCCTTTTCTGCATCAATTGGTATGATTAGGTGATTTTTGTCTTTCAGTTTGTTTATGTGATGTATTATGTTTATTGATTTGCAGATATTGTACGAGCCTTGCATCAGCAGAATAAATGCCACTTGGTCATGGTGTATGATCTTTCTAATGTATTGCTGGATCAGATTTGCTAGAATTTAGTTGAGGATTTTAGCATCTATGTTCATTAAGGGTAGTGGCCAGGAACTCTCTTTCTTTTAGTGTCTTTTTCTGGTTTTGGTATTAGGGTAATGCTGGTTTCATAGAAAGAGTTTGGAAGTATGCCTTCCTTTTGAAATTTTTGGAATAATCTGAGAAGGATAGGTTTTAGTTATTTTTTGAATGTTTGATAAAACTCTCCTGTGAAGCTATCTGGCCCTGGGCTTTTATTTGTTGAAAGCTTTTTGATGACTCCTTCAATTTTCTTCTTAGTTATCAGCCTATTGAGACTTTTTTATTCTTCTTGATTGAATTTTGGAAGGTTGTATTTTTCTAGGAATATGTCCATTTCCTCTAGGTCAGTGGTTGGCAAACCGTGGCTCATGAGCCACATGCAGCTCTTTGGCCCCTTGAGTGTTCTAATGCTACTTCTTCAAAATAGACTTGCCCAGGCTGAAAACCGACTTCTGTGCATGCCCACAAAGTTTCAATCGCACTGTACATGCACGCCTACATGTGGTATTTTGTGTAAGAGCCACACTCAAGGGGCCTAAGAGCTGCATGTGGCTCATGACTCATGGTTTGCTGACCACTGCTGTAGGTTGTTTTGTTTGTTGGGGTAGAGTTGTTCATAATATTTCTTTACAGTCTTGTATTTTTGTAGAGTCTGTTGTTATGTTATTTCACCTCTTTCATTTTTGATTTTGTTAATTTGGGTTCTCTCTCTTTGCTTCTTGGTGAGCCTCGCTAGAGGTTCATCAATCTTGTTTGTCTTTTCAAAGAACAGCTATTGGTTTCATTGAGTTTTATATTTTTTATCACTATGTCATTTATTTCTGCTCTGATCTTTATTATCTCCTTCCTTCTTCTCACTCTTAGCTTTTTTTCCCTCTCTTTGTAGTTTTTTAAGTTGTAGAGTTAGATAATTTATTATCAGTTTTTCTTCTTTTCTCAGGTTGCCTGTAATGCTATGAACTTCCCTCTCAGGACAGCTTTCACTGTGTCCTGTAGGTTTTAGATTGTTGTATTTTCATTTTCATTCATTTCCAGGATGTTTTTAATTTCTTCTTTGATTTCTTTGGTAACCCAATTATTGTTTAATAACATGTTATTCAGCCTTCAAGTGTTTGAATTTTTTTATTGTTTTTATTTTAGTTGATTTCTAATATTATGTCATCATGGTCTGAAAAGATGCTTGATGTGATTTAAAACTTCTTGAATTTAGAAGGACTTTGCCTGTGACCCAATATGTGGTCCATCTTTAAAAATGACCCATGTGTACTTCAGAAGAATGTATATTATGTGGCTTTGGGGTGAAATGTTCTGAAAATGTAAATTAAGTACATCTGATCTAGTGAGTCATTTTTTTGCTGATCTTTTGTCTAAAGTATTTATCCAGTGATGTCAATGGAGTATTAAAGTCCCCTATTTTGTTTGTATCTTCTCCCTTGATTTCTTGCAGAATTTTTTAAAAATGTATTTTGATGCTCCTGCATTGGGTGAATATATATTTACCAGAGATATATCCTCTTTTTGTATTGATCCCTTTAGTATTATGAAGTGGCCTTCCTTATATCTTATTATGGCCTTCACTCTGAGGTCTGTTTTGTCAGATATAAGTATTGCTACCCCAGCTTTTTTTTTTTTCTTTTTCATTTGCCTGAAATATACTTTTCCATCCTTTCACTTTCAGCCTGGGTGAGTCTCTTGTTCTGAGTGGGTCTCTTGTAGACAGCATATATATAGATATGGGTCATGTTTTCTTATCTATTCAGCCACTCGATGTCTCTTGATTGGAGCATTTAGGCTATTCACATTTAAAGTTATTATTGACTAGAGGCCCGGTCTATGAAATCTTGCACTGGTGGGGGCAGGGGTCCTCCTCAGGCCAGCCTGCCTCCTCTCACAGTCCAGGAGCCCTCAGGGGATGTCCTACAGACATGGGGAGTGGGCCTAAGCCACAGTCTTGCCTCCCTCTCTGTGAGGCAACTGGGCTATCAGGGGAAGGCACCATCCCATCACCCCATTGCTGTTGCCACTGCTGGGTGCTGCAGATGCCAAGATGTTTTCATCAGCATGGACTCCAGTCCCTTCACCATGAAAAAAGACTTTCTTTAGGCATTTTCAATAGGTCTCTTTCATAAGATATGACATTTCTTTCTTTCTTTTTTTTTATCCTCACCTGAGGATATTTTTCCTTTGATTTTTAGTGAGTGTGGAAGAGCGAGGAAAAGACAGAGAGAAACATCAAAGTGAGGGGGACACTTAAATTGGTTTCCTCCTGCATGAGCCCTGACCTGGACCCCAAACAAGGAGGAGCCTACAATCTAGGTACATGCCCTTGATCAGAATTGATCCTCAATCCTTCAGTCAGCTGAGGCTCTATCCACTGAAACAAATCAGCTAAGGCAAGATATGACATTTCTTAGCTCCTCCAACAGCAGACTTTTGTGTTGTTTTTCTCCATGTGTGAGGTGGGAAAACCCTAGATCACCTTCTTCTATTCTTATTACCCTAGCTACCAAGAACACTGTGAGTGGTGTATAGGGAGCTTAGCCATTGAGCTGTCAGAAAAAGATGTTTCCTCTGCAGATCACGCACAGAGGGGGGACTGTTGGCGAGCTGCAGTGTGAGTGGGCCTAAGCCACAGTCTTGCCTCCCTCTCCAGCTGCACTGCAGAACAGCAACTGGAGCAGGCCCCCCAGTGTGTGTGTCCACTCTAGGCCTGCACCATCCATGGCTTACCTCACCATGCACGTAGTCCCTTCCCACCCATCTGTGCACACAGCCTCCTCCTGAGCTGGTCATGACTATTACAGTGTCCTGGCTAATTTGCATATTACCCCCCCCTCCCTCTCTCTCTCTCTCTCTCTCTCTCTCTCTCTCTATATATATATATATATATATATGTATATATATATATGTATATATATATATATATATATATATATATATACTTTTTTGTAGCCATTTTTATTTTTTGTACCTGTGTTCCTTCTTCCCCTCCCCCCCACTTTTTTTTTTTTTAACAAGAGTTCCTTTAGTAACTCTTGCATTGCTGGCTTGGTAGTGATAAACTCCATTAGTCTTTTTTTTTTCTATGAAGTTCCTGATTTCCCCTTTGATTTTGAATCATAGCCTTACTTGATAGAGTATTCTTGGATTCAGTACCTTGATTTGCATCTATTTGTATAATTCCTTCCATTTCTTTCTGGCCTGATGTGTTTCTATTAAGAAATCATTTGACAATCTAGTGGGAGATCCTTTGTAGGTAATTTCCTGTCTATCTCTTGCAGCCTTTAAGATTCTCTCTTTGTCATGAATGTTTGCCATTGTAATTACAAGGTGTCTTGGTGTGGGTCTTTTTGTGTTCATCTTGTTTGGGACACTCTGTGCTTGCATGCCTTTTTGCTTCCCCAAATCAGAGAAAGTTTCTGACATTATTTCTTCAAATAGGTTTTCTAACCCTTGCTCTTCTTGTCATTCTAATACCCCTATTATATCTATGTTGCTTCATTTCATGTTGTCCCAAAGCTCCCTTAGGCTCTTCTCCTGTCTTGATCTTTTTCTCGAATTAAAATTTAGATTGGGTGTTTTGTTTCTCTGGCTTCTAATTTGCTAATTTGGTCCTTCACTTCACTTAGTCTACTGTAGAAAGCTTCCACATTGTTTATTATTGTTTTTATATTACTTTTTATTTCTTCCTGATTTTTACATAGGTTGTTGATTTTCTTATATATCCTGGTTTATGAACTGTATGATCCTTAGTCTTAATTATTTTTGTGACATATTGCATGTCTCTATTTCATTTGGTTCCTTTTCTGGTGATTCTTTTTCTTTCCTTTGAGAGTTGTTCTTCTGTCTCCTCATTTTTGCTCTCACTGAAGGATCTAGGTTTCAAGTGGCATGGGATCCATGTCTGCAATTGTGAGCTTGGTGGCTGGTTGTGCAGTCACAGGCAGCAGCTACTCCTCAGGCAGTCACAGGCCAGCCACTCCTAGTGTAGTCATGGGGTGGCTGTGCCTTGATTAGTCACAGGTGGCAGCTGCTCCTCACATGGTCACAGGTGGGACCTGCTACTTGCACAGTCTCCGGGCAGCTGTTTATTCACACAGTTGTGAGCAGCAGCTGCTCCTTGGCTTGTCTCAGGCAGTAGCTGCTCACGGGGCAGTTGCTCCTTATGCAATCATGGGATAGCTGCTCCTTGCATTGGAAATTTTTATTGTTGTAAAACATATAACATAACATAAAATTTTCCATTTCACAATTTATTTAATTAGTGCCAATAATTTCGTTAAAAATTATGCACTACTCTCACTATTATCAATTTCCAAAACTTTTGCTTGTCTGTTTTTGGAACATTTCATATATTTACATGTCATCCTTGTGCTTGGGGCCATGCTAACCTATTCTGTATCATTCCAATTTTAGTATATGTGCTTCCAAAATTAGCACTCCAAAATTTTTTCATCATCCCAAACAGAAACTATGTAACCGTTATGCAGGAACTTTTCATTCTCCCCCAGTTTCTAGTTATATCAAATCCACTTTCTGTCTGAATCAATTTGTCTATTCTAGAAATTTCATATCAATAGAATTACACAATATTTGTTATTTGGTATCTTGTTTATTTCACTTAACATAATGTCTTCAAGGTTTATCCATGTTGTACCATGTATCAGAACTTTATTTCTTTGTATGACTATATTATATTCCATTATATGTATACTAGTCTCTTGGTGCATGAAATTCATGCATGGGGGGTGTGCCTCAGCCCACAAGGATCAGACATAAACCATCACTTGGACATCCCTCTCTCAATCCCAGACTGTTAACTTCTAACCACTCACCTTCCTGCCTGCCTAATTGCCCCTAACCACTCTTTTGGCTAGTCTGCTATCCTCCAACTGCCCCCCATTGACCTTCTCACCCCCAACTGTCTCCCTTGCCAGCGTGATCACCTCCAACTGCTCCCCCACCAGCCGGATCACTCCCAACTACCCTCCCTTGCCAGCCTTATTGAACCCAACTATTTCTCCCTGCTGACCTAATTGCCCCCAACTGCCCCTCCAGCCAGCCTGCTCACCCTCAACTGCCACCTTTCCTCCCTCTCCCCCCTCCCAGCCTGATTGCCCTAGCCACCTCTGCCTTGGCTCCACCACCATGCTTTGTCCAAAAGGATGTCTGAAAGGTCTCCCAGAATGTCTCCTGGCCTAAGTAGCATATTAGCCTTTTATTAGTATAGATTAGAAGTTGGGTGCATGAAATTAATGCATGGGGGATGTCCCCTCTTTCCAGCCTGCATCCTCTCCAATCTAGGACCCATTGGGGGATGTCTGACTGATGGTTTAGGCCCGACCCCACAGGGTGAGATCAGGCTTAAACTGGTAGTCAGACATCCTTCTTGCAATCCAGGACCACTGCTCCTATCTACTCACTTGCCTGCCTGCCTGATAACCCCTAACCCCTCTGCCTGACTGCTTGATCACTCCTAATAACTCTCCAGTCTGATCACTTCTAACCACTCCCCTTTGCCAGCTTAATCACCCCTAACCACCTCTGCCTCAGCTCCCGCCACCATGGCTTTGTCTGGAAGGATGTCTGAAAGAAGTCTAGTTAACATATTATCCTTCTATTAATATAGATAACACATTTTGTATATCCAATCATCCGTTGATAGACACTAGAGCTGTTTGCACCTTTTGTCTATTATGAATAATGCTGCAATGAACATTATCTTACAAAGATCTTTTTGAGTGCCTGTTTTCAATCCTTTTGTCCATATACAAAGGCATAGAAGCGTTGGCTCATTTGGTAATTCTGTGTTTAGCTTTTGTTTTTAATAAATATATTTTTATTGATTTCAGACAGGAAGGGAGAGAGAGAAACATCAATGATAAGAATAGTCATTGATTGGTTGCCTCCTGTAACTCACCCCCCACACTGGAGATTGAGCCTGCAACCTGGGTATGTGTCCTGACATAGAAACAAACTATGACCTCCGGGTTTAAGGTCGATGCTCAACCACCGAGCTACACCAGCTGGATTTATGTTTAGCTTTTCAAGGACCTGCTAAGTTGTTTCCATAGCAGCTGAAACCTTTTACATTCACATCAGCCATGTGCAAGTGTTTCAATTTTTTTTACATCTTCCCCAATACATTGTTTTTAGTTATTTTTTAAATTTTAATCTTTATTCTTCAGTTTATTAATTACATTGTTCCCCTTTTTCCCCCTATAGTTCCCCACCACCCAGTACCCATCTCACCCTCCGCCCTCACCTCCCCCCTACTGTCCTTTCCCATAGTTGCATGATTTTTGTCCAGTCTCTTGCTGCACCTCCCACACCTCTTTTCTTCCCAAGAATTGTCTATGCCCATGTTTCTGTTATATTCACCAGTTTATCATGTTCATCAGATTTATAATTCACTTGATTTTTAGATTCATTTGTTGATAGATGTGTAACCTTTTTCTTCTTCCTCTTCTTAAAGAATATCTTTCAGCATTTCATATAATATTGGTTTGGTGGTAATGAATTCCTTTAGCTTTTTCTTATCTGCGAAGCACTTTATCTGACCTTCAATTCTGAATGATACCTTTGCTATAATCTTGGTTGTAGGTTCTTGCTATTCATCACTTTCAATATTTCTTGCCTCTCCCATCTGGCCTGCATAGTTTCTGTTGAGAAATCCACTGACAATCGTATGGGTGCTCCCTTATAGGTAACCATCTGTTTTTCTCTTGCTGCTTTTAATATTCTCTCTTTGTCTTTTGCTCTTGGAATTTTAATTATGATCTGCCTTGGTATGGTCCTCTTATGATTCCTATATTTTGGGGTTTGGTGTGCTTCTTGGACTCCTAAGTCAATTTCTTTCACCAGGTGTGGGAAGTTTTCAGTCACTATTTCTTCAAATAGGTTTTCATTGTCTTGCTCTCTCTCTTTTTCTGGCACCCCTATAATTTGGATATTGGTATGCTTGAGGTTGTCCCAGAGGCCCCTTATGCTATCTTCAATTATCTGAATTCTTTTCGTTTCTTGCTTTTCCAGCTGAGTGGATTTTGGTTCTTTGTATTTCAAATCTTTGACTTGGTTCTTGCAGTCCTCTAGAGTACTTTTAGGTCTTTGTATAATATTTTTTATTTCAGTCAGTGTATGCTTAATTTCTAGTTGGTCCTTTTTCATATCCTCATATGTCTTGTTTATTTCCTTGTAGGTCTTTTTCATTTCCTTCTAGGTCTCAGCCTTTTCTAGGAGCCTCTTGAAAAACCTTATAACCATGGTTTTGAACTCTATATCCAGTCGTTTATTTTCCTCCATTTCTTTCACATCTGATTTCTTTCCATGTCTCTGCTTTCCTGAGTTGGTTGATTAGATTTGTGTGGTAGATGTCCTCTAAGGGACAGTGGCTCAGCCTCCCCAGTTACCTGAGGTGGATATGGGTTTCACAGTCTTGTTGAAGTTTAGCCTAGCTTATTGTTGCCAGCACTAGGAGGGTTTGACCTCCAGGCCAATTGGCTGTGAGGTTCAGTCGTGCTCAGGTTGGATGGGCGGAGTCTCCCGGCTGAGCAGGCAGCATCAGCTCTGCCCTATGCAGCACATGGGTCTCTGTGGCGGGTGGTAATGGCTGCAAGCACCTCTGAGAGAAAGCTGCTGCCAAGCTCCACCCACTGCTGGACAATTCAGCCTCTCCCCAAATGAGTCTGCACACCCAATGTCTCACCCAGGGTCGTAAAACAATGCAGTCTGGTGGTTTCCCAAACGAGAGAGTAAGTCATGAGTCTTCTCTGCGTGGTCACACAGCTCTGCTGTTCCCAAGTTTATCCGCACTCTGCTCAAGCTCGCCCTCTCCACAAGCTTGCAGACCCTTGCAGCACCCATGTTTCAGCGTGCCTCCCCACTGTCCAGTTTTACCCCCAGACTTCTCCCAGAGCTGGGGAATCAGTGCAGTAGGATGCCTTTGTCTCCCCCATTCAAGAAAATCGGCCGGGTTTGCAGCTGCCCACCCTATCTGCTCTCGCGCGCACGGCTCCAAAACTCCGATTCCGCGCGTATCTTCAACGCTGTCCTCCGCCGCTCCTCTGAGTCATGGTGTCCTATTTTCACTTTTATTTGTGGAATTTTCACTCAGCCAGCTTTCCGGTTATTCTGGATGATTTTTGTTCTTTCGTTAAGTTGTAGTTTTGAAATTGCTGTGTATGGCAGCAAGATAGGTGTTTATCTATGCCGCCATCTTGGTCTCCCCCATTGTCATTTTTAATTATTTTGATTGTAGCCATGGAAGTGAGAATAAAACTGTATCTCATTGGAATCTGACGTGCTCAAAATTTCAAATTAATAACAATAATAATAATAATAATAATAATAATAATAATAATAAAAAACAGCCTGCCTTCCTTTATAGCTGGGCCTCACCTGGGCACCTTCAAGCCCAATATAAATAGCTCCTGTTGGGTGTCCTCATACAGTGACTGACTTTGCACCTCTCTGGAGGCCCTAGAGTGGGTGAACCTGGTGGACAGCTTCAGATATAGTAGATTACAACTCTACACATCAATAAGCAACACACTCAAAGGTCAGACTCAGTGAGCACCAAAGGCCCACTGAAGCAAGTCCTGCTCCATAGGGGTTTTTTCTGCATAGCAGTTCTCCCACTGTAGTCACAACTGGTCCCCACAGTCAATTGGCCTGGCAGTCAATTTCTCCCACGGACACCAATAGCAATCAAGGTTCAACTACAACACTGTGCATACAGCCCACACAGGGACATACCTACAATGTCCAGCTCAGGAGATTGGGAGGCTGAGCCACGGGGCCTTACAGGAAGCCTACTACATAAGATCATTCTTCTAATTCCAGGAGACATAGCAGCTCTACCTAATACATAGAAACAAACACTGGGAAGCATAAAAAATGGGGAGACAAAGAAACATGTCACAAATGAAAGAAATGGAAACAAGCAAACTACTCGATACAGAGTTCAAAACCATGGTTATAAGGTTACTCAAGGATCTTCATGAGTAATCTTTGTGGATTTTAAGTGAGAAAGTCAAAGATGAAAAAGGACAGTCAGAAATTAAGCATACACTAACAAAAATAAAATATCTTAGAAAGATATGGAAAAAATATGCCACTCAACTTCTTCCTTCATGCTACTTGTAGAATTGTAATGGTCCACTAAACTCAGGATGCTATGAGACTTATTTATTGCCTTATTTTGTAGGTTTAATTATCTTAAAATTCTTTTTAAATAATAAAAGTAAAATGTAAATTTATTATCCTTGTAAACTTTAACTCTCACCAATCTTATTCCACATGGTAAGTTAATGTGTATCCTTTCAGATCTATATAAACATTCACATTAACGTAAGTATGTAATGAACCAGCTCTTTAATCAATAGGTATATATTCAACAAGTATTTTTTTTAGTACTTACTATGTAGAGGGCTTTCTTTTAAGCACAGGGGATGTGGAAAGATTAAGTTACAATTTATTGTACACTTCATTTATGCCAGGAATTATGCTGTGGAATTTACCTTTAATGTTGGAGTTAATTGGTATAAGAACTCTGAAAAGATGTGCAACTATTTTTATTTTATAGGTAAGAAAGCCAAAGTTCAGAGAAGCTAGGTAATTTACCGAGCTCAGATGATAGAGGTCAGATTCCAAATGAAGGTTGGCTATCTACAGCCCATATCTTAATGACACAGCATGGCAATATACTGAAACAATAGTCAGGATTTTTTGAGTGCACAAATCACTCTTCTCAGGACTTTACATATATTGGTTCATTTAATTTTCACAACATGAATACATATTGCTATCATGCCCATTTATAGATGAAGATACTGAGGCTCAATGAGGTTAAGTTACATAAATTATATTAGTTACAGGTGGCAGTGCTGGGATTAAAATCCAGACAGTCTGTTTGCACAACTTGCTCTCATAGCTCCTACATTATGTTGCCTATTGCAATGTTACATGCATAAATGCACACTCGTGCTTAAACCCTACGTGGTTCTTAATCACGTTTGCTTAGAGTTTTTAACAATATTCAAAAATGCTTAATTATAATATAGATAAAACATAAAATTTAGAATTATATATAGAGTATCAGCCTAGTTATACCAAAAATATATGGCAGCCCAGTCTATGTGGCTAAGTGGTTGAGCATCAACCCATAAAACAGGAGGTCACAGTTTGATTCCCCATCAGGACACATGACCGAGTTGTGGGTTCCATGCCTAGTGGGGGGCGTGCAGGAAGTATCTGATAAATCATTGATGTTTCTACCTCTCTCTCCTTCTTCCTTTCTCTCTGAAATCAATAAAAATATATTAAAAATATAAATATATCACAGAAAAATTTAGTAACAAATTTATGTTAGGGTTGTTCCTATGTGTCTTTTTCTTGCCATTTCAAAAATATTACCCAATCTCTGTATTTTTCTTATCTCAGGTAAGATTTTGTGGTAGGGCCTAAAGTAGTTGCCAGACAATCAGTGAACCCCATTCCCACCTCCACCCAGACTTCCAGAGGTTATGACAGGTTGTAGGATGTGGTGGTTAGTAGTCTAATATTTTTAGAGGAAAAGAGATGGAAACAGAAGAAGAAATGTTAAAAAGTTTATGGATCTTCTCCCATCACTGGGAAGTAGCTGGGATTTTTCCCCCCCCAGGTTCCTCATTAAGGAGACAAATGCCTACGTCCATGGTGACATCCAAACTACAAGTAATATGATTTGCAGAAATAGTACAAGTGTGTGGTGAGGAGTTGGTAAAAAAAGGGATGATAGGGCTAAATATTAAAAACCATGGACTGAGAGGCCATATCAAATATCCCTATGTCCGGCTCTGAAAAGTTAGATAATTGTAGTGACCAGTGTAGAATGAAGAAAAAAGTGTCTTTCCAAAATATTCTTCATTACAAAAGATCACATTAAACTTTTCTTGTAAAATATCCTCCCATCCCACTTCTATGCACCATAGAGATTAACATGCCTGAGCCTTTCTTCTAATCCTGCTGGTGAAGCTCTGATTAAATCTATAAGGGGCGGTGGGGGGGGGGGGGGGGGAGATGATGTTCCACATAGAGAAAACTGAAATATCTCAACAGATGCTATGTTTGAGTAGTGCAATTATGGGTGATCTTTTTCTTTATAATGTTCTATATTTTTAAGTTTTCTATGATTCTCATTTGTTAACAAAAATAATAAAATCAATTGCTTTAAAAAAAAAAAACTCTATTAGTTATTTCACTTCACGGTCCATCTGGCTTAGCCATGCTTTATTTTCATCTAGACATTTTTACACTGCAAATGTTTGTTTCAAGTAGGACAGTTACGATTTTTTTCTCTGGAATTTAGAGAATTTGCAGTTAGATATATGTAAATTAAAGCAATTTAGGCCAACATTATTCTATATTCTACTTGAAAAGAATTTTTGTAGTGTTAAGAAAAATGAAGAGATTTAATCAGTTTGTTCCATGCTAAACTTTAAGTCCAAGATTAGGGCCATAAATGATGGGGCCAGGCCAGTGTCATAAATGAGAAGTGACACCTCAACTAAGACTCCTGAATGGTCATTTTAGCAAGTAATTAAAACTTTAAAAAATGGAAACCGGGCCAAGTGTATAGGCCTAATGGAAAATCCTGATAAGCTGTTTGCGTAATAGGAGCAGCCACTTCGTAACTTCTTGAGTCAATCGCTGGTTTATAATTAGAGTTATTTACTTCAATTAGATGTGAACTGACACCAAAAGTAGGTGGACTATATCAAATTACTTTATCCCAGACTTTGATAAGTCTATTGTAACCCTGTAGAAACTAGAGCTTTTTATTTTTATTTTTTAAAATATATTTTTATTGATGAGAGAGTCATTGATTGGCTGCCTTCTTCATACCCCAACACTGGAGATTAAGCCGGCAATCCAGGCGTGCGCTCTGACCTGGAATCAAATTGTTACCTCTTGGATTATAGGTTGATTTTCAACCACTGAGCCATGCTGGCTGGATGAAAGTAGAGCTTTTCAAAGACCATCTTGAGACAGATCTGTCTTTAGCTAGACCCCCAGTGCAAACTGGGTCCTTATTCAACATCAGATCAATGTGAGGCTTCCCAGGTACTCCCTGTGTTGGTCTCCAACATGTGAGATTTTCTGAAGAATTCCAGTTTCTTAGCATCAATACTTTCTAATGTGTCCACAGTGTCTCCTGTAATCTGCTTTCCAGTTTTTGCAATACCTTTATCTCCAAAGAGAGCACTGTTTTCCCTTGAGCTACACCACTATGTTCTTGAATTTCTTGTCCCATTGTACGATAGCTGAATAAATGTAAACTGGGTCCTAGGGCTCGGCCTTGCATGAATTCTTTGAGCCTACTTGCCTACTTCTCCCAGAGGTCTGCTTGAAGACTTGCTTGCCATTCTTGATTATAGACTTGAAGCATTCCTGATAAAATATCTGTCCCTTTGTATTGTTCCTTCCTCCATCCCATCTCCCCATAATGGAAGAGTTCATACTTTACTATTGTCCAGTTTTAATCTCCAACGAGTCAGCTTTGTGCCTTGCTATTCTTCACCTCTTGTATAATTAAGTTTAATAAACCATTTATTGAGTAACTACCTCATAATTTTTACAAAAATGAATAAAGTTAAATTTTATCCTTACAAAATTTATCCGTTGGGGGTGTATTAGTTTCCTATGGCTGCCTTAACAAAGTACCAAGAAGGATTGCTTAGAACAACAGACATTTATTGTCTTGAAGTTCTGGTGGCTAGCTATGAAGTCAAGATTGGCAGTATTATGCCCTGGACAGTTTTTCTCAGTGGTTAGAGCATTGGCCCACAGATTGAAGACTTGTGTTTTAATTCCCAGTCAAGGGCTCGTACAT
This sequence comes from Antrozous pallidus, assembly GCA_027563665.1. Taxonomy (NCBI): domain Eukaryota; kingdom Metazoa; phylum Chordata; class Mammalia; order Chiroptera; family Vespertilionidae; genus Antrozous; species Antrozous pallidus. The sequence goes on along the minus strand of CM050514.1, from coordinate 108,492,603 downwards.
CAGTTGCAGGCTCAGTCCCTGGTTGAGGTGTGTGCAGGAGGCAACAAATGGATGTTTCTCTCTTTCCCCTTCCCCCAAACTCCCTCTTTTCCACTCTGAAAAATTAATGGAAAATATCTGCTTGAGTGAGTATTTTAAAAAAAAGATTGGCAGCGGTAGCCCTTTCTGAGGACTGTGAGAGAATCTGTTCCTTGCCTCTCTCCTAGATCCTGGTAGCCACAGACATCCCTTGGCTATATATGCTGTTCTCTCTGACTTCAAATTAGCTTTCTTCTGGACGTGAGTATGTCCAAATTTCCCCTTTTCGTAAGGAAACATTTTACATTAGATTAAGAGCCCACCCTACTCCAGGATCACCTCGTCTTAACTTAGCTAATTACAACAGAAACAATTCTATTTCCAAGTAAGTTCACAGACTGAGAGAGTGTGTGTTAGGATTTCAACATATTAATTTGGAGGGACACAATTCAACCTGTAACAGTGAGCTAAATGCAAACAAATGGAGTTAACTGGAATATTAGAAACTAAATACTAATGATAAGCACTGAGAGCTAGCAAAGCACAGAAGAGTGTTGCATAAGACTAAGGTAGACAATGCAGAACTGGCTCATGGCAGAATGAAGCCGTCATCTAAACAGTAAGACAAGGATTCTGGTGGTGCTGCCACAGAGAAAAGAAAAATGTGTCACTGCAGCTGGCCTACAAAAGCCTCTTCCTTCTGTGGACAGCAGGCCAGAGTGACTGGGTTCCTTGGGGGACACCTTTGGCCCATCTGTGAGTTCACCACACAAAAAATGGCCTTTCCCTAGCATCTGCTGTATGTCTAATATCTATTGGGTGTCAGAGTCTATTGCACTTATCAGATTTATTAGATAAAATTGCTGGAGGGCGGAAGTATCAAAAAGTATAAGTAATTAAAACACTAAGCTGTAATATTATTAAAGGTATTTTAAAATCAATGGCATCCACTTGAAAAGATATATTTCACAGCCTGTCCTCCATGGTCAGAGATGTGGCTGAGCAGAAACAGGTCACGCAATGAGTTTTGTTAGTGAAGGTCCTTGTGAAAAAAGCAGTAAGAAACAAAATGAGTTAAAGTCTTTATTGTATCTTGACAGCCTACATGAATCTATGATGATGACAAATGTTCTCATTTAAAACTTTTCTTTTCCTTAGACATTTTACATGCTGTCTCCAATTTGCTTTGAATTTCTCAGAAGACATATGTTCTCAGAAGAAAGTCTCTGCTTGCTTTCATTAAGTCAGATCTTATCAAGGTACTTTCATGTGGCATCACATTTAAGCCATTAATCTTATGACGGGGTATTACAAAGAGGGAAAAGATGCCTTAACAGTTTGAGGGCCATTACCCTTGAGAAGCAGCCCTAGGCACCCAGAAACAAGCACCGGTCCAGGAACTGCAACTGCAATGATTAAGCACTTTCCAGAAGCTAAAGCTCTGGACCAAAAGGTTTCTTCAAAGAAGGGTGCTAGGTGGCCAGTGGAAGCTGAAAACAGCTTGTGCACCAGTGAGCTTGAACTTGATGCAGGTGAATCACCTACATGCAGGATCCTGGAAGGACACCAGTAGATGATTTTTAATTTTCAGTGACATTAAGGATTTCTTTGGTATTAAGACACAAATCAGCCCTAGCCCTTTTGGCTCTGTAGTTGGAGCCTCAGCCATGGATTGAAAAATACAGGGTTTGTTTCTGGTCAAGGGCAGGTCCCTCGGATGCAGGCTTCAGCCCCCATATCAAGCATGTGTGGGAGGCAACCAATCGATGTGTCTCTTTGGCATTGATGTGTCTCACTCCCTCCCTTCCACTCTCTCTAAAAACCAATGGAGAAAATGTTCTCAGGTGAGGATTAACAAAATAAAACAAAAAAAAAAAGAAAGAAAAAGGAAGACACAAATCAATGGGATAACAACACCAACATAGAGTAAAATAAAAAAAATGACAAATTTCCTATTTCTACAATAATAATTTTATAAAGTATACCAACACATACCTACATGTGTACATAAACACATAAGTGTTCCTACAAATTAGGACATACATGAACAACACTCCAACAGACCAGGAATTGGTTTAGATGAGGGCCTTAAGATTGTGATTAGGACTTTGCTATTTGTCCCAAGAGCAATGTTAAGTCACTGGTGGATTTTAAGAGGGAAAATTCACAATCATATTTGCATTTTTCAAAGGTAATTTTGGTTACCATGTGGATCACAGATGTAAAACAGGAGAACCTTGTCCTAAGGCAGGGCTGTGGGTAGGAGAAAGTGTAAAAAATCTCAGGATATTTTGTAGGTCAAATCAAAGAACTTGATGGTGACTTGAACACTGGGGGTGTTAATAGGGACTTCCAGCATTCTGGGCAAATGATTTGGTGAATATTAAGGAATTCACAGAGATATGATGGGGCATGAGTTAATCTTTAGACATAATTGGGTTTACAAGTCTTGTAAAATATTTTAGTAGGGATGCTATATTGGGTATGCCTATGGCTTAATGTAGCCAAATATCTAGTATACTCAATACTGTCTCTAGATAATTTTTATTTTTTTACCTAAGTTAGTCTTCAAGCTATTTTTTTAAATTACAAACATTTTTTTAATAGAGAGAATAGGAAATCTAGAATTGTGTCAAATTTGTAAAGTAAATATACACAAAATGTTCCAGGAAACTGTTTTGTTTCATTTTCCCCCAGGAAATGTGCTGTCATTTGAAGGAGTAGAAATTGCTAGGGTGAAAGGTCTACCATCCCACCCAAAAAAGGTCATGAAGTCAGGTTCTAAGAGAAATTAGGTCATTAGTAGGGAATATACATGTTCTTGCTATGCATTACGCAGCTTGTAGTCATCTTCTCTAGAATATATCCAGTGAGTGTCTCTTCTTAGGGGAACATAGGGTGTGACCACATGGTAGCATTCTGCTAATTCTCTCCAACTAGTTTGAGAAACACCTCAGAATTTATCTTAGTATTATTTCAAATCACTTTATGAAGTGAATGTCAAGTATTTTATCTCTACTTCCCTAAAAAAGAGAATGGGTTGCTGGGGAAATGTCAAGTCAGTCATAAAGCATTTCCAAAGGGAGGGCATATTAAATGAAAATGTTAATTTTTGTCCTGTTTAACAAGCTCTCGTGGCAGCTCCTGGTGGTAGTAAAATTTATATTCCTACTAGGACAGGCCCAGAATAAAGCATCAACATTGATATGGGGTGGAAGGCAGTTCTGGGAAATGGTGAAGAGTGCAGTTGCCAGCTCCCATTTTCTTGACTGAATAGTGTGTCCTTGTGTGCCTAGGAGGTCCACCTCATGAGGTGGAGACAGTGCAATCAGGTAAGAAATTTTTTCTTAATCCTTTCTCAGAAAAAGAATGACTGGTGGTGTGGGCTAAGTGGAGAGGACTGAGTTTTATGTGGATTGTTTTCAATAGATAGAGTTACATACCTGTTGATACATATGTGTTTTGATATGTATGCTATTTTGCTGTATTAACAGCAAGCTTCAAAACTTCATATGTCAAATTTGCTGAAGGTGTTAACATCATAGATATTTTTACACTTAAAACTGTCAAATTTCATGCCCCAAAAAGAGCATTTGCGGGAAGTTTTAATTCACTATTTCAAAGAAAAAGTTATCATTACTTCGCGAAGCCTATGGTGAACACGCTCCATTTCAGGATACTTGTGAATGCTGATTTAAATGCTTTAAAAGTGATGATTTCGGGGAACACCAAGATGGCGGCATAAGCAAACACCTATTGTTCTGCCCCGCGCAATGATTTAAGAACTACAACATAACAGCAGAACAGACAAGCACCCAGAATCGACAGAAAGCTGGCTGAATGTAAACTCCACTAATAGGAGCAAAGGTGGGACACAGACTCAGGACCCGCGGGAACGCAGCCTTTCAGACGGAAAGAGGTTAGGAGCCGCCCTGGTCGCACGGGCTGGGGCTGGAGCAGTGACCGGCCGGATTTCTCCTACAAGGAAGGGCGGAGGCGTCTCACTGCCCAGATTTCCCGGGCGAGGTCCGAGGTCCGGGGGACGCACCCTGGACGAGGGGCACGGCTGAGACTCCTAGTCCCAAGGGTCGCGCAAACCCGCGACTTGCCCCCTGGAAACTTGTCTCCTGGTTCCGGAAACCATCTATTTTACAGCCCTGGGCTGGACTTTTGGTGTGCAGGCACATTTGGGGAAAGGCAGAGTTGTCTGGCAAGGGGAAGAGACTAGCGGCTTTCTCTTGGAGGAGTCTGCAGCCATCCCCATCCAACAGAGACCCGCACGCGCGAGCGCCGCATAGGACCCAGCTGCCGCCACCTCTGCCTCTGCTGCGCAGCCCAGAGACTCCGCCCATCCAACCTGAACACAGTCTCCCTTCACAGCCAATTGGCCTGGAGGTCAAACCCTCCTAGGGCTAAGAACAACAAGCTGGGTTTAAATTCAAAAACACTGAATACAACCCATAAAGGATTGCAGTAAGAGTACCCACCTCAGGTAACCGGGGAGACTGAGCCACTGTCCCTTTGAGGATATCTACCACATAAAGCAGCCACCATGCAGAGACATGGAAAGAAATCAGGTGTGAAAGAAATGGAGGAGAAAAGATGACAAGACATAGAGTTCAAAACCACGGTTATAAGGCTTTTCAAGAGGCTCCTACAAAAGGCCGATCAACTTAATGAGAATTACCAGGAAATAAACAAGACCAACCAGCAAATGAATGAGAATTACAAGGAGATGAATGATACTTACAAGGAAATGAATGAGACCCTCAGGGAAATGAACAAGACCTCTGAGGATACGAACCAGACCCTCACGGATAAAAAAAAGGACCAACTAGAAATCAAGCAGACACAGACTGAAATAAAAAATATTACACAAAGTCCTAAAAGCAGTCCAGAGGGCCACAAGAACCAAGTCAAAGATTTGAAATACAAAGAACCAAAATCCACTCAGCTGGAAAAGCAAGAAACAAAAAGAATTCAGATAATTGAAGATAGCATAAGGGGCCTCTGGGACAACCTCAAGCATACCAACATCCGAATTATTGGGGTGCCAGAAAAAGAGAGAGAGCAAGTTAATGAAAACCTACTTGAAGAAATAGTGACTGAAAACTTTCCCCACCTGGTGAAAGAAACTGACTTAAAAGCCCAAGAAGTACACAGAACCCCAAAATATAGGAATCTAAAGAGGACCACACCAAGACATATCATAATTAAAATGCCAAGAGCAAAAGATAAAGAGAGAATATTAAAAGCAGCAAGAGAAAAACAGTTGGTTACCTACAGGGGAGCACGCATACGATTGTCAGCGGATTTCTCAACAGAAACGATGCAGGCCAGACGCGAATGGCAAGAAATATTCAAAATAATGAAGAGCAAGAATCTACAACCAAGATTACTCTCTCCAGCAAAGCTATCATGCAGAAGTGAGGATCAGATAAAGTGCTTCACAGATAAGAAAAAGCTAAAGGAGTTCATCACCACAAAACCAGTATTATATGAAATGCTGAAAGATATTCTTTAAGAAGAGGAAGAAGAAAAGGTAAAAATATAAATTATGAACAACAAATACACATCTATCAACAAATGAACATAAAAATCAAGTGAACTGATAGGCTGATGAACAAGATAAACTGGTGACTATAACAGAAACATAGACATAGAGAGGGAATGGACTGACAATTCTTGGGGAGAAAAGTGTTGTTGGAAGTGCAGCAAGAGATTGCACAAAAATCTTGCAACAATGGGAGAGGACATTGGGGAGGGGGAGGTGAGGGCGGAGGGTGGGATAGGTACAGGGTGGAGGGAAGATATAGGGGGATAAAAAAGGGGAAACAATGTAATTAATAAACTGAACAATAAAAAAAATAAAAGTGATTATTTCAATATGAAAGAAAAAGAATGTCCAGGTCAACCAAAAACGTCTGAAGGCCAACAATTACAAAGATTATTGGATGAAGATGCATATCAAACTCAAAAACAACTTGCAGAAAGATTAAACATTGCTCAGCCAACAATTTCTGATCATTTACAAGCAATGGGAAAGATTTTAAAGGAAGAAAAATGGGTGCCACATCAACTGAATGAAAGACAGGTGGAAAACTGAAAAGTCATCAGTAAAATGTTGCTTCAATGGCAAAAAAGAAAGTCTTTTTGCATCAAATTGTGACTGGAGAATCCCAAATGCACAAAATCATGGGTTGATCCAAGTCAACCATCAACTTTGACTGCAAGGCCAAATCACTTCAGAAAGAAGACAATGCTCTGTGTTTGGTGGGATCAGGATGGTGTGGAGTATTATGAGCTTCTAAAAAGAGGTGAAACCATTATTGCTACAGACAACAAATCAATTTGAAACATGCTATGATCATGAAATGATCAGAATGGGCCAAAAGACACAGCAAACTAATTTTGCTTCATGATGATGCTCCATCACACACTTCAAAACCAATTAAAGACACGTAAAAAGATCTTGCTTGGAAAATATCAACCCACCCACTGTATTAACCAGATCTTGCTCCTTCAGATTACCACTTTTCCTGATCGATGGCACACGGAGTTTCTGAGCAGCACTTAAAAATATATGAAGAAGTGGAAAATTGGGTCTCTGAATGGTTTGCCTCAAAAAAAAAAAAAAGTTCTATTAGGACAGTAGCCACAAATTACCCGAAAGATGGGGAAATGTGTAGCTAGCAATGGACATTACTTTGAATGAATAAAGCACTTTTCATGTTTCTCTTCAAATTATCGTATTTTTCTTTGATTACCAAATCTGCATTATTAACTGGTACACCTAGTAAATTTGCAGTAACTGCTCTGCCAATGTTGCTCAGTGGTTGAGCATCGACCCGTGAAACAGGAGGATATGGTGCAATTCCCAGTAAGGGCAAATGCACAGGTTGTGGGCTGGGTCCCCAGGGAGGGGGCATGCAAGAGGCAGTTAATTGATGATTTTTTCTTATTACTTATACTAGAGGCCCAGTGCACGAAAATCTTGCACAGGGGGCGGGGGATGTCCCTCAGCCCAGCCTGCACCCTCTCCAATCTGGGACTCCTTGAGGGATATCCAAATGCCCATTTAGGCCCAACCCCTGTAGGGTCAGGCAGTCAGACATCCTTCTTACAATCCAGAACTGCTGGCTCCGAACTGCTCACCTGCCTGCCTCCCTGATTGGTCCTAACCACTTCTGCCTGCCAGCCTGATCACCCCCTAAAAAGTACCCTGCCAGCCTAATTGATGTTTAACTGCTCCCCTGTCAGCCTCTTTGGCTCCAAATTCCCTTCCCTGCCAGACTGTTTGCCCTGAACTTTCCTCCTATACCAGCCTGGTCACCCCTAACTGCCCTCCCCTGGAGGCTTGATCACCCACAACTGCCCTCCATTGCAGGCTTGAAATCTCCCAATGGCCCTCCCCTGCTGGCCATCTTGTGGTGGCCATCTTGAGTCCACATGGGGGCAGGGTCTTTGACCACATGGGGGCAGCCCTCTTGTGTGTTGGAATGATGGTCAATCTGCAAATTACTCTTTTATTAGATAGGATAGAGACCTAGTGCATGGGTGGGAGCTAGCTGGTTTATCCTGAAGGGTGTTCTGGATCAGGGTGTGAGTTCCCATGGGTCATGGGGCAGCCTGGGCAAGGGGCCTGTTTTGGTTTGCAGGCTGGCCACATCCCCCAGAGACACATGGGAAGGCCCTAGATCTGGGATTAATTTATTTCTACAATTGAAACTTTGTAACCTGGAGTGGAGCTAAGCCTCCTGCTCGTTTCATGGTGGCAGTATTTACCTTCTATAATTGAAACATTGTAGCCTGGAGTGGAGGCCTAGGCCAGCCACAGCTGCAGAAAGCTTGGCTTCCTCCATCCCCTGCGCAACCCTAGCCTCCTCCTCTCTCTAGCTCTGTGGCTGCCACCATTTCCTTTGAGATATATCTTCTATAATTGAAACTTTGTGGCCTAGAGTGGAGGCCTAGGCGCTAGCTAGGGCTGCAGAAGCTTGGCTTCCTCCTTTGCCCAGGCAACCGTAGCCTCTGCTCTCTTCAGCTCAGTGGCTGCCGCCATTTTTGTTGGGATTATGTATCTTCTATAATTGAAACTTTGTAGCATTGAGTGGAGGCCTAAGCTAGCAACGGCAGGCAGAAAGCTTGGCTTCCTTTGTTGCTGGGGGAACCCAAGCCTCCCTCCTGCTCTCAGTGGCGGCAGCCATCTTAGTAGGGGGTTATTTGCATAATTTGCTCCTGATTGGGTGGTGGGCATGGCTGTGGGCGTGGCTTGATAGAAGGTACAGTCAATTTCTATCTTTTATTAGATAGGATTTCTCTCTCTCTCCATCTCCCTTTCTCTCAAAATCAACAAAAGCATATTTTAAATTTTTTTACAGTACCATACACCTAGTAAATCTAGACTGAGTTCTGATAATGGAGATTACCCTTTTGAGCTGCCATGGGCTGAGAGAGACAGCTGGACAGCCAGAGAGATCCCAGAGGGATTTGGCAGGAGGGAGCAAGACAAGTCATCTTCTCAAAGAACACAGAGGCCTAAAGGAACATATCAGCCTACAGTAACACAATGTTTATAATCGTCATTGTGTATTAAATGAGTGAACGATGCAAAGTGCTAGAGAGGCACTTGACACCTACCAGGAACTCTACACATAACAGATTTATTATTATTATTATTATTATTATTATTATTATTATTATTTCTAAAATGAAATATTAATATTACATTATTATAGAACTTTTTAATCAGTTATTATATACTAGAGGCCCAGTGCATGAAATTCATGCATGGAGGCAGGGGATGTCCCTTAGCCCAGCCTGCACCCTCTCCAATCTGGGACCCCTCGAGGGATGTCTGGCTGCCCATCTAGGCCCAATCCTGATAGGATCAGGCCTAAATAGGCAATCAGACATCCTTCTCACTATCCAGGACTCCTGGCTCCAAACTGCTCACCTGCCTGCCTCCCTGATTACCCCTAACTGCTTCTTCCTGCCAGCCTGATCACCCCTAACCACTACCCTGCCAGCCTAATTGATGTCTAACTGCTCCCCTGCCAGCCTATTTGCCCCCCAACTTCCCTCCTCTGCCGGCCTGGTCAACCCTAACTGCCCTGCCCTGCAGGCTTGATCACCCCCAACTGCCTTCCCTTGCAGGGCCTAGAACCTCCAATGGCCGTCCCTTGCTGGCCATTTTGGGGTGGCCATCTTGTGTCCACATGGGGACAGGATCTTTGACTACATGGGGGCAGCCCTCTGGTGTGTTGGAGTGATGGTCAATCTGCAAATTACTCTTTTATTAGATAGAATAGAGGCCTGGTGCATGGGTAGGGGCCAGATGGTTTGCCCTGAAGAGTGTCCCAGATCAGGGTGGGGGCTGCCTTGAGGTGAATGGCACCCTGGGCAAGGAGCCTGTGGAGATTTGCAGGCTGGCCACGCTCCCCAGCTACCCAAGGGGAGGCCCTGGGGTCTGGGATTAGTCTATGTTTACAATAGAAATTTTGTAGCCTGGAGTGGAGCCAAGCCTTCTGCTCGCTTCATGGCAGCAGCCATTTCTGTTTAAACATTATAGCCTAGAGTGGAGGCCTAGGCCAGCTATGGCAGACTGAAAGCTTGGCTTCCTCCATTGCCAGGGAAACCCAAGCCTCTGTTCTCTCCAGCTCAGTGGCTGCCACCATTTCTGTGTCTTTTATAATTGAATCATTGAGTGGAGGCCTAGGGAGGCAGAAAGCTTGGTTTCCTCTGTTGCCAGGGAAACCCAAGCCTTCCTCCTGCTCTCAGTGACAGCAGCCATCTTGGTTGGGGTTTATTTGCATAATCTGCTCCCAATTGGCTGGTGGGTGTGGCTGTGGGCGTGGCTTGTGGGTCTGACAAAGGTACGGTCAAATTTGCATTTTACTCTTTTATTAGATAGGATAAATTGTCATAAAAAGAAAATTATATGTTTGAAATGAAAATTTATAACTCTATTGTCTTTTGTCATGAGATGTATTAATGCATATTAGTAGAAAAATAAATAATAATATTATCTTTCATCTATAGAAATGAGCAAGTATGCAACCACACCTAAGAATTTATGATGATGTTTAAGGCAAGACTATTATTTTCAATCTTGAATTTTGCCTTTTTTTTTTTTTTTTTTTAGCAAAATACCTTCATGATTGGGTCAAATGAAGTCCTAGAGAAATTCTTAAAGGAAGAAGTGTGAGGACAAGACAGCTAAACGGTTCTGCAAAGCAAGAGAATTTTTATTTCAACCCTGCCTGTGTTTTTAGTTGCATTAGAAAATAATCTTCAATTCTTTGAGCCTATGGGGAAGGTGAAAAATCCAGTGATGGGAGGTAAATAACAAACTGGAATGAGAGATAAGAAAAAAGGTAAGCTTTTTGTAAATCTTTGAAGACAAGGCCAGAGAATGATGGTCCTCACAAGTTATGTGGGATCAAAAGGTTCTATCTATAATCTATTTATCATCTATCTATCTATCTATCTATCTATCTATCTATCATTTATCATCTATCATCTATAGTAACCAACTCCCAGAGCCATATCAGAAGACCCTAAGGAGTCACACAAGACTGAAGGACCATCAATAACTCATACTTGGATTACATTTTATCTTCTCTTATGCTCTTGTTCCAGGATCATTATTAAGTAGAGTCCCAGTGCACGAAATTCATGCATGCAGGGGAGGGGTGTCCCTCAGCCCAGCCTGCACCCTCTCCAATCTGGGACCCCTCGAGGGATGTCCAACTGCCCGGTAAGATTGGGCCTAAATGTGCACTCGGACATCCTTCCCACAATCCAGGACTGCTAATTCCAAACTGCTTGCCTGCCTGCCTCCCTGAATGCCCCTAACAACTTCTGCCTGTCAGCCTGATTACCCCCTAACCACTACCCTGCCAGCCTAATTGACGTCTAACTGCTCCCCTGCCAGCCTCTTTGCCCTCAACATCCCTCCTCTGCCAGCCTGGTCACCCCTAACTGCCCTCCCCTGCAGGCTTGATCACCCCCAACTTCCCTCCCTTGCAGGCCTGGTCTTTCCCAACTTCCCTCCCCTGCTGGCCTGATCCCCCACAACTGCCCTCCCTTGCAGGCCTGGAACCTCCCAACGGCCCTCCCCTGCTGGCCATCTTGTGGTGGCCATCTTGTGTCCACATGGGGGCAGAATCTTTGACTACATGGGGGCAGCCCTCTTGTGTGTTGGAGTGATGATCAATCTGCTTATTACTCTTTTATTAGATAGGATAGAGGCCTGGTACATGGGTGGGTGCCAGCTGATTTGCCCCAAAGGGTGTCCCAGATCAGGTGGGGGTTCCCTTGGGGCATGGGGCAGCCTGGGCGAGGGGCCTGTGGTGGTTTGCAGGCCGGCCACATCCCCCAATGACCCAAGTGGAGGCCCTGGGATCTGGTATTAATTTATATTCTACAATTGAAACTTCGTAGCCTGGAGTAGAGCCAAGCCTTCTGCTGGCTCCATGGCTGTGATATAATTGAAACATTGTAGTCTGGAATGGAGGCCTAGGCCGGCCAGAGCTGCAGAAGCTTGACTAACTCCATCGCCTGGGCAACCTTAGCCTCTGCTTTTCTAGCCTGTGGCTGCTGCCGTTTCTTTTGGGATTATGTATCTTCTATAATTGAAACTTTGTAGCAGCGAGTGGAGGCCTAGGCCCCCAATGGCAGGCAGAAAGCTTGGCTTCCTCCATTGCTGGGGAAACCCAAGCCACCCTCCTGCTCTCAGTGGTTGCAGCCATCTTGGTTGGTGTTTATTTGCCACTGATTGGCTGGTGGGCATGGCTGTGGGTGTGGCTTGATCAGAGGTATGGTCAATTTGCATAGTACTATTTTATTAGATAGGATGTTTGAGCATCTAGCACATGTACATTAAGAAGCATTGAGCCGAGACCGGTTTGGTTCAGTGGATAGAGCATCGGACTGGGGACTGGAAGGTCCTGGGTTCAATTCCGACAAGGGCATGTACCTTGGCTGCGGGCACATCCCCACTAGGGGGCATGCAAGAGGCAGCTGATCAATGTATCTCTCTCATCGATGTTTCTGACTTTCTATCCCTCTCCCTTCTGCTCTGTAAAAAATCAATAAAATACTTTTTTTTTAAGGAAGAAGCATTGAAATATCCAGGGCTGAAACTATTACTCAATTTGTGTTTTGAACTGTATGCCCAGAAACAAAGTTGGGATAATACTGAGGCACTTAATGAGGCTTAATCTGAAATACTCTAAAAACATTTCCCTTAGAAATATGACAACATAATCTAAGCCAAAATTGTTACATAAATATCACTTATTTAAAACAAGGCAAAATACTTGGAGGGGCAGAAGGGCTGATGGCCCTGTGGGATAGCCTTGCTTACAGTGTGTCCTTCACATAGGTCAAACAAAAAATAAAAAGCTCTTCAGACGAACTCCTGATTTCCACTGTCCTTGTAAGGAAGTTCCCAGCTTTGGTTTGGTCTAAGTGAGCTTCTAACCAACTTATGACTTATTTAGTTCTCCTTTACAATATTGCAGAGGTTGAAACTGGAACTGGTGTTTTTCATTCCTTTTAGGAGAAATTTTGTGGAAGATTTTAGGAACTTTCTTACCGTGGTCCTTTGATGGTTCAGGTTGGAAACAATTCTGATAAGGACTTCTCCATTTCTACCAGGTCCACACAGATATTCATTTTTTTATTTCTTCTTTTTGATGAAAATTTAATATTAATTTTCTCTTTATATGAAAAATTGCAATGTTTTAATCTTCATCAGAGGACATGTTTAGAAAGAGGAACAGAGAAAGAGAGAGAGAGTTGAAAGAAAAACATCAATTGTGTTTCTCTTCCATAAGTGTTCTGACCATAGATCAAACTTACCAGCTAGGAATGTGCCCTAACCAGGAATCAAACCTAGTAACACTTACATGCACAGGATGATGCTCAACCAACTGAGGCACTCCAGCTGGGGAAAAAAATTGCTACTTTATTCCCTATGGCTTTCATTCTTTTTAGTAAAACAACCCTAGTTTTTATAGCTGACACAGTGCTGCCATCTAAAAACACATTTCCCTTGCAACTAAGGAAAGACAACCAAGTGACTAAGGTGTGTTTCCAATAAGGTATAAGATGAAGTATAATATGGCACTTTTGGAAAATCTCTTTTACAAATAAGGGACACCATCCTTTTACATTTGTTCTTCCTCTTCCTGCTGTTGGAAATGTACATGTAATGGCAGGCACGTCTTTGGTCCTTTTGAGCGATGAGGTATCATCAATGGACATTAAGTAAACAGAACCTTACAGTTGAAAGATTTGTGATTCTGGATACCAGATACCTACTACTCTGTTAGTCTTGGACTACAGTACTCAATTTGGTGGAGTTCACGCTTCTATAGAAAAAAAAATCCCTCATTGTAAAGGAACAAGCAAATTAGAAGTTTATTTCTTTTTCACAGGCTAGATTATCAGACTATAAGCCATAAAATGACCCAGGGACTCAGAATGGCAAGCACCCTGCCATCTACAACAAGCAGCTCCCAGCTTGCTTAATGTTTACCATGCCACACCAGTGGGAAGAAGAGAGCTCAAGGACCACACCTACAATGACAGAAGGCACCTATTAATTCTGCTCACATAGTTTTGGTGAGATCGGAGCCTCATGGCCACACCTCAATGATGGGAAAGCTGAGAAATATAGTTCAGCTGGACAATCAACTTCTAAACCAAACAACAATCCTATATAATAAAAGAGTAATATGCAAATTAACCATTACGCCACTACACCCACCAGTCACGCCCATCAGCCACACCCACCATCCAATCAGGAGTGGGTATGCAAATTAACCCCAAACAAGATGGCTGTGGCCACACAGAGAGCTGCAGGGAGGCTTGGGTTTCCCCGACAATGGAGGAAGCCAAGCTTTTCACACACCCTGGTGGGCCCAAGACTCCACTCAAGGCTACAAAGTTTCAATTACAAAAGATAAATAAATTCCTACAAAAATGGTGGCAACCATAGAGATTGAGAGGGTGGGAGGCTAGGATTGCCCTCGGCAATGGAGGAAGACAAACTTCTGCAACTCTGGCCTGGCTTGGCCTTCACTTAAGGCTACAAAATTTTAATTATAGAAGATAAATAAATCCCAACAGAAATGGCTACCACCACAGAGCGAGCAGGAAGCTTGGCTTCACTCCAGGCTACAAAGAATCAATTGTAGAAGTTAAATAAATCCCAGATACCAGGGCTTTCACTTGGGTTGCTGGGGTGTGTGTCTAGCCTGCAATCCATCACAGGCCCCTTACCCAGGCTGCCCCATGCCCCAAGGGAACCCCCACCCTGATCTGGGACACTCTTCAGGGCAAACCAGCTGGCCCCCATCCATGCACCAGGCCTCTATTCTATCTAATAAAAGAGTAATATGCAGATTAACCATCACTCCAACACACAAGAGGGCTGCCCCCATGTGGTGAAAGATCTTGCCCCCTTGTGGACACAAGATGGCCAACACAAGATGGCCAGCAGGCTAGGGTAGTTGGGAGGGGTCAGGCCTGCAAAGGAGGGCAGTTGTGGGCAATAAGATCAGCAGGGGAGGGGAGTGAGGGGTGACCAGGCTGGCAGAGGAGGGCAGTTGGGGGCAATCAAGCCTGCAGGGGAGGACAGTGAATGGTGACCAGACTGGCAGAGGAAGAAAGTTGGGGGTGACTGGGTCTTCAGGGAAGGGCAGTTGGGGGGAACTCAGGCCTGCAGGGGAGAGCAGTAGTGGAGAGTAGGCCCATAGGAGAGGGCAGTTAGGGGCAAAGCTGTCAGGGGAGCAGTTAGGCATCAATCAGGCTGGCAGGAGATTGCTTAGGGGGTGATCAGGCTAGCAGGCAGAAGTGGTTAGGGGGAATCAGGAAGGCAGGCAGGTGAGCAGTTGAGAGCCAGCAGTTTTGGGTTGTGAGAGGGATGTATGACTCCCCTCGAGGAGTCCCAGATTGGGCTGAGGGACACCCCCCCCCCCCCGTGCACAAGTTTCATGCTGCAGGCCTCTAGTCATCATAATAATAGAGGAATATGCAAATTATCTGGGATGCCACACATCATGACTGAGCAGCAGAGACCTGAGGCTGCATGGTGCCTGGCGGGGGTCAAGGACCTCAGACCAAATTCCCTGCCCCGTGAGGTTTGATGAGGGACCTCGGGCAGTGCCTCCCCACCTGGTGCCAGACGGGAGACCTGAGCCCCCCACTTAGCACTGAGCTGGGGACCCTGAGGATGCGCCCCCTGCCCAGAGGGGCTTGATAGGAGTGGGGCCAGCCTGGTCTGGGTCTCACACAATGGGGGTGGAGCTGGCTGGATATGGGTCTCCTGCATTTTTGAAGCACAGGCGGGTGATGGGCAAGGACTTGACTTTATGTCCCATGGTGCACCCCAGACTCTGCCAGGAGGGAGATTTTCATATACATTTTACTAATTTCCTTTTATCTCTGACACTTCTATTATAAAAGGAAATAGCAATGTTAAAATATTTTCTCTAATTCTTTTTTAATGTACACAAATTTTGTGCACCAGGCTACTAGTCTATAAATATAAAAGCCTAGCAACCAGAACTGTGGAATGACCAGAACAACCAGAATGACAGGCAGCTATGACACACACTGCAGCAGCCAACCAGCTTGATCCACATCCCGTTTGCCACCCCCCTCCTACCAGCTCAACCCTAGATCAATCCCCAACACTCCAATTGGGGGAGGGGTCGGCTGACCAACCACCCGCAACCCATCACTCCTGCCAGCCTGGTCTGAAGAGCCCCCATCAGGGTGGCTGGCCAGACCCCACCCATGCATAAATTCATGCACCAGGGCTCTAGTTTTATAATAGAAGAGGGTAGAATGCTTGCTAGTGATCAGAAAGCAATCTCCACCATAACTGCTATTCTTCATATACTTTTGATGATAGAAAATGTCTTATTGTTTTATTTAATCTACTCTATTTGTAACCTACATCTGTCTCATTTAACCTATTGCATGTGGGGCTTTTATTGTTCACTGCTGAACATAATCTTAATTGGTACACTTCTTTGGTGTTTACTAAATGAATTTCTTATCTATGACTCATAAAGTTGGATTGTTAGATAAATACTAAATTACCTTCCAGCTGTAAAATTCTAAAAATCATCAAACCTTTTTTCTCTCTCAATGTTCTTAATGAACAACTTGCAGGTTTAAAAAAAAAAAAAGGACAAAATTATTTTCTGATTTGTGGCATTGTAGCAACTACTTCTAGAGCATGCATTGTGAGATGTTGCCTGGATAAGAGTGGCTGGGAGTTAATCTCATGAGGAGATGGAAAGGGAGAATCTATATCCTAATAAACTACTTCTGTCAATCAATGAAAGATGTTGACAGAAGTGGCCACTGAGATTTCTGACCACAGAGAACAGCAGCAGTTAGAACATCAGATTGGAGAGTTCCTTTTGCTCAGACATCCCAGCAGTCACTCCCACAGAACAAGGGTATTTTATTAGTGAGAACACTTTTGTTTGCAAGTGACTGAAAACTTAAGCCAAAAGTACTTAAGTAATGGATGACATATATTTAGGTGTATATTTGTTTGGAGAATTAGAATTATTTGAAAGAGCTTGGTTCAAATGATGTTATCAGATTAATTTTTTTCTTCAGCTTCTTTGGATATCTCTCTGTCTCTTTTTTTTCTCTCTCTCTCTCTTTTCCACTCCCCACCCTTCTTTCAGGCTCTTTATTTGAATCAGAAGATTCAGGCCCATAGCAGTACAGGTGAGAAAGTCTATTTTCTTAATTATTAGTCTCAGAATTGAGACTCATTATCCTAATTGGACAGACTTGGCTTATATCCCCTACCATAGCCCGAATACTATAATCAGGGAAGTGAAATAAACAGAATGACTAAAATTTTGTCATCCACTGCACATCTAGAGATCAAGGTGAAGTCTGCTTTATGCTGAACACAAGAGCTGAGTGAGAGGAAGTCAGGGTACTGTGACTCTAAGAAGAGAGACTAAATAATGAGTGACAGGAACAACAGATACACCTCCATGTATTTTCAAATGTGAAACCTCAAAGAAAGTTCAAGGTCTCATTTAGCTAATGTGTCCATCTTCATGTAAAAAATCTCTAAGTCATGTGCAGCCCTCCCAGTCATATATTAGTAAATATGTTGGTCCTCATAGTCCATGGATTAGGACTAAAGAGTAAGTTTAACTATCCTAGTATACTCAATGTGCACTGGGAGCTCATTATCCCATGATTATCTAATATGTTTAACCATCCAATACACCATATGAGCAGTGATGGAGAATAAACAAAGTTGTAGCCAAAGCATTTATTTAAAAAGCATAGGGTTGGAAAGAAACCAAGATGGCAGCATAGGTAAACACCTAGGCTTTTGCCCCGCACAACAATTTTGAGAATACAACTAAAGGTCAAAACAGACATTGTCCAGAATCACGGGAAGGCTGGCTGACTGGAAGTTCTGAAGCTAGAGGGACACAGGAGTGCACACGGATAATCAAAGCCTCTGCAAAGCCTAAGTAAGGTAGGAGACAAGCGCGCGAGTGCAGAGCCAGAAAGGATGGGTGTCTGAATGCCTGGCAGGGGTGCTCTAGCAGAAAGGAGACAAAAACTCCAGGCTGCACTGAACCCCAGTTTGGTTTGCACTCAAAACCTGGGGGACCCAGGCCCTTATGGGGAGAATTTGGACTGTAGGTAGAATACCAGGGGAAGAGCCAAAGGCAGAGCTCCAGAGGCGTATGCATGAGTGAGCGCAGAGAGGAGGAACTGGGCCGCTCGTGGTGTCTGGCAGGAGAAAAGAGCTCTGGGCAGAACTATGAGGTGAATCTTGGGGGAACAGCAAGAGGTGGAGCTCCGGTGGCGCACATGAGTGCTCATGGTGAGGGCTATCTGTTGACTGTGTGGCTGGCATCTGGTGGAAGGGAGAAAGGAGTTCCAACTGCATGGAACCCAGGTGCCAGGTGAAAATCTGAGATTCCGGATTCATTGGGGACTGGATAGTCTGGTGGCAGGTGAAACTCCAGAGTGCCTTTCTTGCAGAGGTGCTTGCGGCTATTGCCCACAGATGCTAGGACCTGGTGACCTCATGGGCCAGGGCTGACTGGAAGCTAAGGCTGTCAGCTCCACCTTGAAACTCCACCCCACCCAGAAACTCCACCCCATTCAAGCTGAGCACAGAGACTTTGGCAAATTTGCAAGTCTTGGCACATAAGGCTGCCTCCAGCTTAGACACAGCTGATCCTCACAGCCAGTTGGCCTGGAGGTCAATTCCTCCCAGTGATACCAACAACAAACAAGAATTATCTGCAGCAAGGCTATACACACAGTCCACAAAGGGGTGTGCCAAGAGTGTACACCTCAGGTAACAGGGAATGCCGAGATACCTAGCACACAAAGCTACCCTACCAACTCAGGGAAGCAGTGAAAATGCAGAGAGAAAGAAACAGATCACAAATGAAATAAATGGAGGAAAACAAACAACTGGATATAGAGTTCAAAACCATGGTTATAAGGTTTTTCAAGAGGCCCCTAGAAAAGGCCGATAAGTTTAACGAGACCCTCAAGGATATGAGCAAGACTCTCGAGGATATGAAAAAGGACCAACTAGAAATTAAACATACACTGACTGAAATAAAAAAATATTTTATAGAAATCCAATAGCAGACTACAGGAATACAAGAATCAAGACAAATATTTGAAATACCAAGAGGCCAAAAACACTCAACTGGAAAAGAAAAAAGTTTCCAAAAATTTGAGGATAGTGTAAAAAGCCTCTGGGACAACCTCAAGCATACCAACATCAGAATTATGGGGGTGCCAGAAGAAGAGAGAGAGCAAGATATTTAAAACCTATTTGAAGAAATAATGACTGAAAATTACCCTCACCTGGTGAAAGAAATAGACCTACAAGTCCAGGAAGCGCACAGAACTCCAAACAAAAGGAATCCAAAGAGTACCACACCAAGGCACATCATAATTAAAATGCCAAGAGCAAAAGACAAAGAGAGAATATTAAAAGCAGCAAGAGAAAAACATTTAATTACCTACAAGGGAGCACCCATACAATTGTCAGCTGAGTTTTCAACAGAAACTACGTGCAGGTCAGACAGGAGTGGCAAGAAATTTTCAAAGTGCTGAATAGCAAGAACCTACAAACAAGATTACTCAGTGAAGCTATCATTCAGAATTGAAGGTCCGATAAAGAGCTTCACAGATAAGAAGAAGCTAAAGAAGTTCATCAATACCAAACCAGTATTATATGAAATGCTGAAAGGTATTCTGTAAGAAGAGGAAGAAGAAGAAAAAGAAGGAAAGGGTGGCTGCTTCAAACTAGAACATGGATGGAAATGGAGAACATTATGTTAAGTATGTTAAGTGAAATAAGCCAGTCAAAGAAAGATAAGTATCACATGAACTCACTCATTTATGGAATACAATGAACAACATAAACTGATGAACAAAAACAGATCCAGAGACAGAGAAGCATTGACTGTCAAACCTCAGAGGGATGGTAGGGGAGGATGGGAGTAAGGGGAAGAGATCAGCCAAAGGACTTGTATGCATGCATATAAGCCTAATCAATAGACACTGATACCAGGAGGGTGAGGGCATAAGTGGTGACGGGGGAGGGTTGATTGGAAGAGGTAATGGGTGATGAGGACACATATATAATACCTTAATTAATAAAGAAATTAAAAAATAAATAAATAACATAAAAAGCATGGGGGTCAAATGGGAATATTTTCTGAGAAACCTGAAAGACCAATCAGAAAGAATATATGCACCCCTATGTTCATAGAAGCACAATTTATAATAGCTAACATTTGGAAACACCCCAAGTGCCCATCAGCAGATGAGCACCCCCTTCCCTCTGAGATTTTTCCATGTTTCTATGCCTCTGAATCTATTATATTCATCAGTTCATTTTGCTTATTAGATTCCATGTTGGTTTATTTTTATTTTTAGATTCAATTGTTGATAGATATGTATTCACTTACATTTTAGTATTCATATGTTTTTTTCTTCTCCTGCTCCCTTTCCTCCCCCTCCTCCTCCTCCTCCTCTTCCTCCTCCTCCTCTTCCTCCTCCTTCTCCTTCTCCTTCTCCTTCTCCTTCTCCTTCTCCTTCTCCTCCTTCTCCTTCTCCTTCTCCTTCTCCTTCTCCTTCTCCTTCTCCTTCTCCTCCTCCTCCTTCTCCTCCTTCTTCTTCTTCTTCTTCTTCTTCTTCTTCTTCTTCTTCTTCTTCTTCTTCTTCTTCTTCTTCTCTTAAGATCATCTTGAGCCACCTAAATAATCCAGGATTATCTCCCTTGATAGTTTTAATTAAATCACACCTGCAAAGTCCCTTTTGCCATGTAAAATGACATTCACAGGATCTGGGGATTAGGATATAGACTTTGTTTGGTGCTGGTGGCATAGGGAGGTATCAATATTTTGCCTAACACAGGTGTTTTAAAAAGACTGTCATTTTGTGGTGTATTTAGTCACCTATCCAACAAAATTTACTGAATTCTTGCTACTTTGCTATTGTAGAAGTTGGCATTTCAGCCAAGAGTAAAAAAGACTGGTCTGGTTTGCATGCTCATGGAGCTTACATCTAGTAGTGTCAGACACAAAACTGATAAGTAAGCATATATATTTTAGCATCCTATCTAATAAAGAGGGAATATGCTAATTGTCCATTATACCATCAACAAGATAGTCCACTCACAGCCAATAAGGAGGGAATATGCTAATTGACTACCACACCCTCAAAAATAGTGGTACCCACAGCCACAAGATGGCAGCACCTAGTCCCCTCAGCCCTCCCAGGATGGCAGGCATGCAAAATGGCTGGACCCACCCTGAGGTGGGTCTGGCAGTTTTGTGCACCTGCCTCTGGAAACCCCTCACCTCCCCAGTATGCCTGGAGATTTTATTCAGTTAGCAAAAATATTTTGAGCTTACATATAACTATCTGAATTTGCTAATTATTTCTTAAGTGTGTTTTGTCTCAGTGGAAATATCCACAGAATATTCACAGGAAAAGAGGAAATTATAAGTATTGTCTCTTAGCTCAATCATTTCCTATTAGCTTCTTATCACTACCCAATAAACAAATACAGATACTGCCTGCCTCTTCCCAGCCCCAGTATGTTTCAATGAGATCTATTTAAGTTTCTTCACTTCACAAGAGCAAAAAGTCTCTGTGCTTCTCAACACCTAAAGGGAGACGGTCTGAAAAGAAAGGAGAAAATTGCTTTAGTAAGCTTGCAGCATAATTCATCTTGGGAAAAAAAAGTTACAACCTTATTTTAAATCCAGCTAAAAAGAAATATATCCTTTACTATATGAAAAGTTAAGTCAGGAATTAGGAACCTTAGTTAAGCAGCAGTTTGAGATTCATAGTCAGAAAATAGCATATTAAGCAAAAAGCATTACAAGACAAAGGTTGACTTGGTCATTGGTAAATATCTATGTCTAGCTCTAGCTTTACTTCTATTCATAGCTCTTTCCATATCTGATATCTCCCTTTCCTTACATCCTCCCCCCATTTCACTAATTTATGGTTTATCCTTTCCATGTTTTGTGTGTTTTTTAGCAAAAATAAGAAAATACATACATATTGTCTCTTATTTCTTACCAAAAATAAGGAAGCATATTAACCTTTACTTTGTTGTGTTTTGATTTTTTGCCCACATATCTTTGAAATAATTCCATATTAGTTTCTTCCTCTCTCTTTCACTGCCCTCTCCTTCCCCTTCCCCTTTAGATTAGGAGCCAGCAGTCCTGGATTGTCAGAGGGATGTCCCAGATTGGAGAGGGTGCAGGCTGGGCTGAGGGACACCCTCCCGGGCCCCCGGGCACGAATTTCGTATATAATAAAGCATATATAACTTCAGTGTTGTGTTTTGGGGAGTTCATCTTCAGGCAAATTCCTCAAAGTGGAGTTGTTATATCAAAGGGTAAATGCATATGTAGTTTGTTAGGCATTGCCAAATTCCCTTCCCACTGGGTTGCACCAATTTGCACTACCATCAGAAATTTGTGAGTGCCTGCTTTTCCCCAGCACACCAACAGACGGGTTATTGGACTTTTTTAATTTTTGCTAGCCTATTAGGGAAAACTTGTATCTCACAATAAGATTTAATTAGCATTCCTTTTATTATGAGTAAAGTTGAATACTTTTCTCATATTTAAATCCTAGAGGTAATTCTTTATGAACTTGTATATTTGTGTTTTTGCCCACTTTTCTATCAGATTTTATATATTCTCCTTTGGTAAAAAAAAATTCTTTATGTATTAAGAAAACCAGCTTTTAATCTGTGACATTCAGATATTTCCTTTAGATTTTGGTCAAGGTTTCATTCTCATGAAATTTGTTTCCATTTAGTAAAATTTACCAGTCTTTTCTTTTATTGCAACTAGATTTTGAATCTATTTTTAAAAAAATTTCCCCACTCCAAAATTATATACAAAATTCACTCTTGCTTTTGGCTAATACTCATAGATCTTATTTTTATACTTACATTTCATATTCATTTTGAATATTTTCTGGTGCACTATGTGAGTTATGAATCTGTTTCAGCAAATTTTTGTTCTTTTTAGTATAAGTTCTCCTTTTATATTTTAAGTCATAAGTTTAAGTTTTATTTTTCATATTAAGTTTATTTTTATAATGACTCTCTTATTTTTGTGGCTATGGTATAATTTTACTAGATGTTTTCAAAGTTAATAGCTATCACTGAATTTCCCACCCAAAGTAAATATAGTGAATATATATCCCTACCAGCAGCCAATCAGAGTTCTGGGTGCATAATATTTTTTCAAAAGTCTGTAATATTTGTCCAACTGATGGGTGCAAATACTCTCATTGTGAGGTGTGGGGTTTTTCTTGTTTGTTTGTTTTCACATCGCTTTTGTATTTTGGGAGGAAATTGTATCTCTCACTTCTTCAAATTGATTCTTTTCGAGGGTGGGGAGCATCTGGCCCAAAAAATCATTTGGTCTGGCCCTGCCATGGCGTTAGGAATGAGTTAATTAAATGTTTGTCCAAATATAGCAGGCTAATTTTTAAGTTTATAATTTTGTTTGGCCTGAGAATGATGTTATAAATATCCACAAGACCCTTGGCAGAAAAAAGGTTTCCCACCCCTGGATTAGATACTTGATTACATTTGCTTTGTTGATATTTAGGAGTTCTTCAAATATTCTGGATGCTAACTCTTTGTTGATTATATTTGTTGGGACTGTTTCTACCAGTTTTGGGTTCATTTTAATGTCTAAATTGTAGTTTATAATAAACAAAAGTATAATGCAAATAGTTTATTAATTTTTAATGCAAATAATGAATTTTTTCCATGACTTGTGTTTTTTTACATCTTACTTAAAAGTCATTTCTTGAGATTCTTAAAGATAATCTTCAATATTTTCTTATGAGATTTTATCATGTTTCTTTTTGCTTTTAATTTTTGGTACATCTGAATTGATATTTTTGCATAGTGTGGAATAGACATAATCTTTAATGTTTATTTTTTTCTCTGTAAGAATACCAAATTTGCCAGCACTCTAAATATAGTACTTCACTAGAATATAACTATGTTAGCACCTTAATCTTGGACTTCTCAGCCTCTGGCACTGCAAAAAATAAATTTCTGTTCTTTATAAGCTGCCCAGTCTGTGATATTTTGTTATAACTATTCAAATGGACTAAGACAGAACATAAAGAAGTGAAAGATGGTTCTGTAAAAGTGAGTATAAAGTAATATGCATAACCCATGGACAATAGCGTGGTGAAGGCTGGGGATGAGGGATGGTGGTGAGGTCAATAGGGATAAAAAGGGGATAATGTAATACTTTCAACAACAAAGATTTAAAAATGAAATTAAATTTGAAAAAAAATGTCAAAGTAAGAATGTATAAACTTGTAGATAATTTTTATAAAACTTTATTTGAGGCAAACAAAGGATATATCTGGAAGCAAGATCTCAGCAGACTAAGAAAAAGCTTCTAAGAATGACTGTACAACTTCTTTTATGCATTTGGAATTAAAGCGAGAATTTAGTGAAGGTTGCATGGAGGTGAAAAAAAGAAAGATGAGAATTAGATTAGCAGAGTTAACAAGATTATTCACTTTTTTATTGATTAGAGAGAGAGGAAGAGAATGAGAGAGAGGGAGAGAGAAATTCTACTTATTTATGAATTGATTGTTTGACTCTTGTTTGTGCCCCCAATCTTGTCATATTAGAACACCAGAATGATGCTCTAACCAATGGAACTACCCAGCCAGGATGAGTTTATGTGCTTTCTTAAGGGTGGTTTTCTTCTGAGAGGTCCCAAAGAGAGGCATTTCAAAAGTGTGTTAACATAAATACACAGAAGCAATGGACAGCACTTGCTTAAGGCAAAGACAAAGTTTTTACTAAAGAAGTTGTATGTCTGGGGCATGTCTACCCACCATGACCTGCCCAGTTAAGAATTTATCATAAGAGGAGAACCAAGATGGCAGCATAGGTAAATACTTATCTTGTTGCCCCACACAGCAATTTCAAAACTACAACTTAACGAAAGAACAAACACCATCCAGAATCACTGGAGAGCTGGCTGGGTAAAAATTCCACAAATAAAAGAGAAGATAGGACACTGTGACTCAGAGGAGTGGCTGAGGACAGCATTGAAGATATGCGTGGGGAGAGGTTTGGAGCGCGCGCCAGCAGATAGGGCAGGCGACTGAAAACCAGGCTGGTTTTCTCGAACAGGGGAGACAAAGACTCCCACTGCACTGATCCCCCAGCTCTGGGAGAAGTTCAGGGAACCCAAAATCATACAGGGTAAAAACTGGACAGTGGGAGGGCACACCGAAGCTCGGGGGCTGCAGGGGCCTGCTGGCTTGTGGAGAAGGCGAGCTTGTGCGGAGTGCGCGTGAAGTTGGGAACAGTGCAGCTGTGTGACCGTGCAGAGAGCAATTGTGACTTGCTCTCTCATTCGGGAAACTGTCAGACTGCATTGTTTTTGCAACTCTGGGTGACACGTTGGGTGTGCAGACTAATTTGGGGAGAGTCTAAATTCTCTGGCAGCCGGTGGAGCTCGGCAGTGGCTCTCTCTCAGAGGTGCTGGCGGCCATTGCCCCTGGCACAGAGTCACTGGGGCCACATAGGGCAGAGCTGACGCTGTCTGCTTGGCCAGGAGACTCCGCCTATCCAACCTGAGCACGACTGAACCTCACAGCCAATTGGCCTGGAGGTCCACCCCTCCAAGTGCTAACAACGATTAACCTGGGCTTAACTTCAACAAGACTGTGCAACCCATATCCACCTCAGGTAACTGGGGAGACTGAGGCACTGTCCCTTGTAGGACAACTACCACAAAAAGCTAATTGACCAACTCAGGGAAGCAGCCACCATGCAGAGACATAGAAAGAAATCAGATGTGAAAGAAATGGAGGAAAAAAAATGACTGGACATGGAATTCAAAACCACGGTTATAGGCCTTTTCAAGCGGCTCCTAGAAAAGGCCAAGACCTACAAGGAAATAAGCAAGACCTACAAGGAAATGAATGAGACCTACAAGGAAATGAACAAGACCCTCAAGGATATGAATGAGACCCTCAAGGATATGAAAAAGGACTAACCAGAAATTAAGCATACACTGACTGAAATAAAAAATATTATACAAATACCTTTAAAAGTACTCTAGAATATCCCAAAAACCAAGTTAAAGATTTGAAATACAAAGAGGTAAAATCCACTCACCTGGAAAAGCAAGAAACCAAAATAATCCAAAACATTGAAGATAGTGTTAGGGCCCTCTGGGACAACCTCAAGCATACCAACATCCGAATTATAGGGGTGCCAGAAAAAGAGACAGAGCAAGACAATGAAAACCTATTTGAAGAAATAGTGACTGAAAACTTCCCACACCTGGTGAAAGAAATTGACTTAGGAGTCCAAGAAGCACACCAAACCCCAATATATAGGAACCCTAAGAGGACCACACCAAGGCACATCATAATTAAAATGCCAAGAGTAAAAGACAAGAAAGAATATTAAAATCAGCAAGAGAGAAACAGTTGGTTACCTATAAGGGAGCACCCATATGATTGTCAGTGGATTTCTCAACAGAAGCTATGCAGGCCAGATGGGAGTGGCAAGAAATATTTAAAGCGATAAATAGCAAGAATCTACAACCAAGATTACTCTATCCAGCAAAGCTATCATTCAGAATTGAAGGTCAGATAAAGTGCTTTGCAGATAAGAAAAAGCTAAAGGAGTTCATCACCACCAAACCAATAGTATATGAAATGCTGAAAGATATCCTTTAAGAAGAGGAAGAAGAAAAAGATAAAAGTGTAAATTATGAATGACAAATACACATCCATCAACAAATGAATCTAAAATTCAAGAGAATTAATAATCTGATGAACAGGATACACTGGTGAATATAATAGAATCATGGACATAGAGAGGGAATGGACTGACAAATCTTGGGGCGAAAAGGGGTGTGGCAAGTGCAGCAAGAG